>JALIZH010017788.1:0-45024 GCA_030522465.1 Rhipicephalus appendiculatus
ATTTGCAGAAGATGGCCACGTAAAAAAATGCCGCCACCTCCCCGAAGGGAATCGTGAGGAAATGCGAATGCATTTCGCGCGCGCTTCGCTCCATTTATATATGGTGGTTGTGGTTCGAAGAAGGAAAAGGCGCCTAATTTCTGCAGCCCGGTCGGGAGCACGGCGCAGCGCCTTTTTTTTTTTGCTTTTTTTTGTGTTTTTTATTTTTCTCTTTTTTTTTAAATTTGTTTTTCATATATAGCTCCGCCGAGCTCCCGCGATGCGAGCGCCCTCACGCGTCAGAGCGCGCTCCTCCTCTCCACTCAGAGCGGAGAGAAAACAGCTGCCGCGGACAACGCCAACGCTGCACAACGCCAACGCCGCACAACGCCGGATGCCTGACATAGCCCGACTATGAAATGCATTCGCATTTAAAACAAAATGAAATGATGTCTTGAAACCGGTTACACTCCGACCGAAACGTCCACAAAATAAATGAAGTGTTCCTGAAATCCCTGATACTTTATACAAGGCGAGCAAGATTAGATGGGGATAGGGCAAAAGCACGTATGCGAATCACCGTGAGTAGAGGAACTTGCTTTGAGAACTAAGCACAAAAGAATGGGATCTGTGGAGTGGGCAATTATCATTTATATTGCTTGATCTCCAACCACTCTCGCTGGATCTGCTCTCTTCCGTGTTTTTTTTGCTTTAATTTCTTTCTTAGTGCTTCGTTTATGTTTCGTGGGGCACGGCTGCCCAATGGCTTGAAATCGGGTTTTCGAGAGACCGCGTTTATTCGTGGGAAGGATTTGCGGTGCTATGAATTTCAATTTCGTGCAGAGAAAGGAACCGGAAAGATATGGTCTGGGGATGTTTCTCGTTAAGGCCCAGAACTTTCACGCTGAAAGGTATGCCGGTTAGTGTTAAGACGCGATCTTCTCGAAAGAGCGGTAAAAGGAATGATGATGATGATGATAATCCTGGGATGATTGGCACCTACTCAGGGGAACAGGCTAAGATTCGGGCGGGTAAAATATGATCTGATTCCAATAATCCTTGTAGTTACTGCATTTGCAGGATTGTAGGGTTGACCCATTATACTTTGAATTGGAAATCTGAATCAGGGGGTCGACTTACAATCGAAACCGAAGTTATTTTTGGTTGTAAGGTGAACTTACAACCGAAGTCGATACAATTGAGAAATCAGACACGCTGTGTCATGGTTACGACATTATGTTTACGTTCCGGCTCTACCTGTAACATTTGCCGTAACATTCTCATGTAGAATCAGCACCCTCTGCAACGATTTGCAGAATTTTTTTTTCTTTGAAAATGATTCCCGCGTTTTGCCGCGAAGCTAGCTTTTGTAGATAGCCTTGAAGCACTGCACTGAAGCCACCTTTGCATACCGAACTTTGTTTGCTTTAGCGGCATCGTACAGAAATTTTCTTTGTGAAGGGCGCTCGCGCTTTGCTTTTTTTTTATTCAATGCAATTTGAGGGGGTCGACCTACATTCGAGTTGGCTTACAATTGTGTAACTACAGAAAGGCAACGATGTCGACGGGCTACTGTCGTGCCTTAGCGGAGCGAGACAGACGCCAGCGGGAAGTGGAACGCCTGCGCGCGTTAGCAGCTCAAGCTACGAACCTATGCCTCCCGTGTTGCTGAAGCGCAGCGTTGTAGTGTACGCATGAACATAGTCGTAGGTTACCTTGTTACTCGGGAGCGCACACCATGCACAGCATGCCGTTTCTCTCCTTAATTGACGACGCTTTGAAGTGCATATCGAGTAACTGTGTTTATTGCCTGATTGTTGATGCCATCTTTGCGCGAGATTCACGATACGGTGTCCAGGTATATTACAGCGAAAGCTGTTATGAAATCACAACGTGGGCCGATTCTGGCGCCGTAGTTGTCTGCCGCCGCTGGTGTCCGTAACCACTATCACGCGAAATAAGAAAAAAACTAAATAATAAAAAAAAACGGGCAGGTCCCACGCATTGTAGGAATCGATGTAAGGCGAAGCAACCATCAAGCAGCAGATCATGCTGTACATAACATGCATGTCATGATTTACATGTTAGGACCTGTCATTTATGTTCGTCATACAGTCACATACAGTCACTATCACAATGGTTAAATCATGATCATGGGTCTCAGTAGTCGCGATGGAGATGTGCCACTATAGGCGTCAACGTGGGTGCAGCCACGTCAAACGGTGCTATAGCTGCCACACACCAATACATGCTGTACAAGCTCTCATATATCACTACACAATAAGCAGTACTTCTGCGAAGAAACGTTTCACTTTCGTGTTATACCGATTCCTATGAAGGAGGGATCAGCGATGTTTTTAAAGACGATAGTCTTTCTTGGGATACTTCAACGCTAAAATTTTGGTCTGGCTGTCTATTTGTCTGTCTGTCTGTCACCCGACTCAGCTGCTCGGGCCACAGTTTAACGACTTTCTGAACACCCAGCCATCTTGAACTGGTGTTTGCGTTCATACTTGTGAACATATTCGATCAAAAAGCAAATACTACGCATACCTGAGGCGCAAAATTAATATGTAAGAATCAGGTCGTGTGTTCTTTTATTAGAAAATACATAGGGACGCAATTCTAAAGAACCTAGTGTTTTTTAGGCTGCGCTGAAAATGCGACGCTGTGCGCGAACTGCGATGCTTTGCACGAAAAAGCCCTGTGCCGACGATAAGGTGCTGCCGCTGGCAGTGGCCCTCATGGTTCAGCACAAGCTCATGTTTTTCGATGGCGTCCATATCTCGCGCAAGGCCTCCTCTATTTTATCAATGCTAGCCAGATGCGGCCAATTCAACGTAGAGTAAGGCGCTGTCTGAGGCAAGGCAAAACATAATAGTACGGCCGGCGCAAGACTATCGTCTTTCGACGACATTTGCAGCGAAGCACGCAGATACGCGGCCAATTTTTTTTTCTGTCTCTTTCGACCATGTACCCATCATGTACCCATCGATAAAGTGAAAAAACACCATTAGTTTCTATCATCTATTGAGTTGACCGAATGCGCAGCTTAATACAACAGCTCTTGCCAACGGCTCTACCTTTGTACTAAGGTGTGTCAGATCTGCCGCCATATCGACCATTATGGCAGGCCGGCATTTTGTAGCATATCCTTCCGTATTCTTGCTATTGTTTATTGCCATCGCCCACTTCTCCTGTGCAGTGAGCAGTAGAGGAATGTTTTTTGTCAAAGCAAACAATTTGAGGAGGTGGCAGTTCCCTTGAAAGGCATTCTTTGGGAGAAGTGTTTTTTTTTTTCTTCGCTCTAAAAACGCGTCTGCGATCGTCGCGATGCGAAGACGCGGCGGGCCGCAAACGTGGTGTTATTGTGTCAACCGTGTCAACAAAGGAGAGCGCCCACCATTTCATTTCCCGTTGCGGGGGATCTGCGGTATGACAGGAAAAAATTTCGCAAAAATTTGTAATAATAATGAAAAGTTTGCCGACCAGAAACAGAAACAGAAAAGTTTGATTTCTCATTGGACATTTGTCTTTTTTTATTGTTGTTTGCATTTCGTTCTTTTGTTTTATTGTACCGTTTCTTAAGGAACTCTGGAAATGTACTTTAGATTAAAAAAAAAACACGATCTGAAGAGAAAATACGCTATACGACATTCGGAATTTGGGGCGTTTCTTTGTTGAAGTTTGTTGGTTCTTCAAGAAGTTCATCTTTCTCTTTGTTTTCTTCTCATTTGTTTGTTTCAAACCCCCCAGTCTGACGTCATGTGCAGTCTCTGGCTCCCGATGCGGTATATTTTTCATTTTTTTGCTTCACTTGAGACAATCTTCCATAAGCATTCCCTTGGAGAGAAGTATCCGAGGGAATGCTTATGAACTTGCCGTATTACTCTGCCAAAAGAATTCTCTATAAATTGAAGTGCCAACACCCAGAATCATAGGCGTGCGCACGAGGCAGGGAGGGCGACCGCGCCTTCTAGTCACCCGCTAAGAAGGGTGGGGGGCGCAAAGTCTGCCCCATACATTGACTTAATAGGGAAGGGGGGCGCTGCGATAAGGCGTCGCCCCGCCCCCCCCCCCCCCCCCTGAACTGGAACCCTGCTCACGCCTATGCCCAGAATAATATTAGAGAGGTTAGGAGGTAACAGGGGAGGGGGGGAAGGGGGGGGACACACTACTGCCACAGAATTACGCTGGCATTGGTTTCAAGGCAATAATACAGGAATTAACTTCTTGGAACTTGTGTTCGTACTTGGGAACGCACAAAAAACGTAACTGACTGAGGAACCTCATAAAACTTCTTTTGCAGGCATGAAAATTATTTAAAATGGTGCTTTCGTGCATACATAACTCATTTTTGGCAACATACCGCTCAAGTACCGTGAACACATTCTGGCGTATGATTTAGTTTCGCCAAGTGTGGCAGTTATCCGCCGCGGGGGTGTAGCGGTTACGGTGCTCGGCTGCTGACCCGAAGGTCGTGGGTTCGATCCCGGCCGCGCTGGTCGCATTTCGATGGAGGAACAATGCATGAGGTCCGTGTAGTGTGCGATATCAGTGCACATTAAAGAATCCAGGTGGTCGGAATTTCCGGGGACCTCCACTACTGCGTGCCTCATATCACCGTTCTGACACGTAAAACCTTAGATATTAAAAAAAATGATTTATGTATTTGTGGCAGTCGGTCATTGTCAAATAAATCAATTGTGACAGTCAATTCAACATCAGCAGTCAATCACAATTCGTGCCTAAAGGAGATATATTAATTTTCACCATCGCACATAAAGTGATCTTCGTATTGGTTCACTTTTTTGGCATTTTGCACTTAGTGAATTCGGGCGAAAATCTGTAGTCAATCGTAATTTGCGCCTCGAGAAAGATATGTTTATTTTAACCAGCGCACAAACAGTCATGTTAATGGTTCATTCTGTGATATTAGATTTCGCATGTTGTTTAGAGAAAACCAATGCCCGCGTACCTCATAACCATTCGAATGTTCGAGAACTTATCAAACTAAGGAGCGTGAAATTACCGGGAGGAAAACAGCGCTCGAAAAAAAGGCCACGAAAAACAAGATCGTGACGCCATTTACCGACTACTTCATAAACTGACGTTTCCCTTGGCAACAAGAACAATGTTCAAATCCTGGCCAATCACAAACTGCTTGTTTTTCTCTGTTTACTTTTCGAGGCCTCACTCCTCCAAACCACAATCTCAACACTTCGCGTTGTTTATCATTGTTTACCTCCTACGCCCCCTCGCTTCAAACGTTTTTTGCTTTTGTGCGGCCTCTACAACTCCTACGGGGCGTCTATTGTACTAGTGCTAATGCGCTACCAAATGAGATATTATCGGACGACTGAAGGAGCGGCATTGTTCTGAGACATCAGCAGTAGAATATCTACAACTTTGCCTCCCCTTAAGTCAATATTCCTGTATTCAGGCCGGCGCTGCTCTTCAGAATCATGTGACAACGGCGCTCGAATTTGCCGCGTAGAACAAAAGCGGCCTTAATGAAACACGCCCGCTTGAGCGGGAACAAAGGCGTTGAGGTTTTCTCCTACTCTGTTATCTATAACACTCCAAGCGTGGCTATGTGTTTCGCTCGGCTGAGAATAGTGTCAAGCATTCTCGGAGGGAACAGGCATATCGCACGACTTTTCGCGCGTTCTGTTAGCATTTATGATGACGAAGCGCTAAAAAAGAAACTGAGCCTTATGAAGAACACAGGACGAGGCGCTACTATCAACTTAGTTTATTTAGAAAACAACGCTAAATGTACCCCTTCGCGAACACGAAAGTTCATTGAAAGGGGCACCGTATTCACATTTAGCAATGCACTGTAAAGAGTGCACGTGCAAACCTGAGTTTGAAAAAAAAACTGTGTTGTTGACAAGCACGCCGATCGAACTGTTAGAGAGATCGTTGAGGCTTCTCATATCAGGAAAAGTGGCAATGGTTGCGTTAGCCAGCCATCCGTTTTGCTCTCGGAATGTCAAGGTTTTTTTTTTAGAGAGGAGGTAAAATGAAGTGCGTTTGTTGCCTTGGTAGGAGTGCATGTGCGGTTTTTATCCCTTGCCTGATTGTTTCTTTTATGCTCACGTGTTAATTTTTTTTGGTTTTAACGATTGCGTACATTTTATACATATCAGGGCGTTGTTTTCTAAATAAACTCAGTTGCTTGTAGCGTCTCGTCCTGTGTTCTTCATAAGTATCCGTTTCTTTTAGCGCTTCGCCATCATGAATGTATACCAACACGCCCAACTGGCAGTTATTCTGAACTGTTACCATTTGTTCAAACGACGCTCTATGAAATTTGCGCCACTTATACTTGTGTGATGGTGTGATGAGAAATGATGGAACGAGCTGTGGAAATAGTAGTACTGTGAGCATTTGTCATGCTCTTCTTCCTCATCTGTACGTTGTCATAATCATTATCATTCCTTGGTCTCTCTGTCCTCATCGTCACCGGGTGTCATCGCCATCATCATCGTGTGTGTGCGCGCTTTGTCTCTGACTGCCGGTTCGCTGCCGAGTCCTGGCGTCTAATAAACCTCGTCTCAACCAAGACGTCATAGTACATATGAACGGGCCGTTGCTGAAAGATGGGCTCGAAAGAACACATATTATTTAGAAGGAAGCACACAAACCGAGCATTACAACTGGAGAAGCAGTGTGGGCAGCGAGCCCGTAATCTGTTAAGGAAGGCTATATCGCATGTTCCTAGTGTTTTAAAACATGATCTGAAAAAAAAAAATCTGGTGAGGGGTGAAGCATGTAGGGGAAGGGTGTTTCAACTCCACTAACGTGAAACATGGGGAGGGGGCGAATCATACAGCGTTTTGAGAGAGAATTCTTTAATGAGGCAGTAGTAGTGCCAAGCATAAAACCGGGCATGTAGGGAGGGGTGTTTCCACTCCATTAACGCCGTCGGAAAACTGCGTCGGGATGCAGCTTACCCTAATGTGGTTCTCTTTCTCCACATGCCCGGTTTCAGTTCTTTACGGCACGAAGGGAGGGGTGTTTCAGCTCCACTAACGTGAAACTTGGGAAGGGGCGAAGCATACAGTGTTTTGAGCGAGAATTCTTTGATGAGGCACTAGTAGTGCCAAGCATAAAACCGGGCATGTATGGAAGGGTGTTTCCACTCCACTAGCGTCTTCAGAAAACTGCATCGGGATGCAGCTTACCCTAATGTGGTTCTTCTTCTTCTCCACATGCCCGGTTTCAGTTCTTTACGGCACGAAGGCAGCGGTGTTTCAGCTCCACTAACATGAAACTTGGGAAGGGGCGAAGCATGCAGTGTTTTGAGAGAGAATTCTTTGATGAGGCACTAGTAGTGCCAAGCATAAAACCGGGCATGTATGGAATGGTGTTACCACTCCACTAACGTCGTCGGAAAACTGCATCAGGGATGCAGCTTACCCTAATGTGGTTCTTCTTCTCCACATGCCCGGTTTCAGTTCTTTACGGCACGAAGGGAGGGGTGTTTCAGCTCCACTAACATGAAACTTGGGAAGGGGCGAAGCATACAGTGTTTTGAGAGAGAATTCTTTGATGAGGCACTAGTAGTGCCAAGCATAAAACCGGGCATGTATGTAAGGGTGTTTCCACTCCACTAACGTCGTCGGAAAACTGCATCGGAGGAGGAGGAGGAGGAGGAGGTGGAATGAAAGAAATGAAAGACAGGGAGGTCAACCAGACGCGCGTCCGGTTTGCTACCCTGTACTGGGGGGGAAGGGACGAAGGGAGTAAAAGAAAGAAAGAGAGGAGAGGGAAGAGAGCACCATCAGGGCACCTGTGCGCCTGTCCATTGCACGCCTACAAGCGGTCGCTTAAGCCGGTCGATTTTAAAAAACATAGCAATGCTCGCGTCGCTTTGCTGGCCTGCGACGCGTGGAGCCACGATCCGAGGATCTTCTCTTCGGAGAAAGGTCTATCGTCTACCTTGTTTAGCGTAGCGCGTAGAACGTTGCGTTCGCTCACAAAACTGTCACAGGAACACAGTATATGTTCTATTGTTTCTTCACTATCACACGAGTCACATCTGGAGGTATCTGCCATTCCTATGCGAAAAGAGTACGCCTTCGTGAAAGCTACTCCTAACCACAGGCGGCACAGTAAAGTTGCATCCCGGCGGGAGAGGTCCGATGGAACTTGAAGCTTCCTCGATGGGTCCAATTTATGTAAGCGGCGGTTCCCGACACTGGAGTCGCTCTGCCAAGTTTGCGACATTGTGTCAGCGTACGAGCGAAGGCCCCTTGCAGCATCCGTTCTCGACAGGGGTATTGGGGTTGTCTGGGCGTTTTCGTGGGCGGACCGGGCAGCATCATCAGCGAGGTCGTTACCAACAATGCCACAATGTCCCGGCAACCATTGGAACACCACGCGCCCTTCGATAAAACTTGGTGAAGGATTTCCCTGATTTCATTGACTAGCTGCTCGTGCACCCTTCGTCGTAACGCTGATTGCAAACTCTGAAGCGCAGCCTTAGAGTCGCAGAAGACAGTCCATTTTTGAGGCTGGGCTTCCGCGATATAAAGGATAGCCGCACGTAAGGCGGCAAGCTCCGCTGCTGTTGATGTCGTCCTGTGAGACACTTTGAACTTTATAGTCACTTGGCACGCCGGGATAACAACAGCACCTGTGGAGCTGTCAGCCGAAACCGATCCATCGGTGTAAATGTGGGTCCTTTGGCCATAATTCTCGTTGAGTAGCGACAATGTCGCCTGTCGTAGGACCACTGTAGAATGACGGCTCTTGTTGGTAATTCCCGGAATAGTGAGGCGTACCTGTGGTTGTTGTAGGCACCATGGAGGCGACAGTGGTCTTGCTGCTGGAGTGAAGCCCGACGGAAGGCATTCTCTGTGAGTAGAAACGATCTTTGAAAACATGGCTTGTGGTCTCTGAAGTGGCAACGCAGCAATATGGTGACCGGGAACTCGGCATAGGTGTCTAATCGGGATGCAGCTTACCCTAATGTGGTTCTTCTTCTTCTCCACATGCCCGGTTTCAGTTCTTTACGGCACGAAGGCAGCGGTGTTTCAGCTCCACTAACATGAAACTTGGGAAGGGGCGAAGCATGCAGTGTTTTGAGAGAGAATTCTTCGATGAGGCACTAGTAGTGCCAAGCATAAAACCGGGCATGTATGGAAGGGTGTTTCCACTCCACTAACGTCGTCGGAAAACCTGCATCGGGATGCAGCTTACCCTAATGTGGTTCTTCTTCTCCACATGCCCGGTTTCAGTTGTTTACGGCACGAAGGGAGGGGGTGTTTCAGCTCCACTAACATGAAGCTTGGGAAGGGGCGAAGCATGCAGTGTTTTGAGAGAGAATTCTTTGATGAGGCACTAGTAGTGCCAAGCATAAAACCGGGCATGTATGGAAGGGTGTTTACACTCCACTAACGTCGTCGGAAAACCTGCATCGGGATGCAGCTTACCCTAATGTGGTTCTTCTTCTTCTCCACATGCCCGGTTTCAGTTCTTTACGGCACGAAGGCAGGGGTGTTTCAGCTCCACTAACATGAAACTTGGGAAGGGGCGAAGCATGCAGTGTTTTGAGAGAGAATTCTTCGATGAGGCACTAGTAGTGCCAAGCATAAAACCGGGCATGTATGGAAGGGTGTTTCCACTCCACTAACGTCGTCGGAAAACCTGCATCGGGATGCAGCTTACCCTAATGTGGTTCTTCTTCTTCTCCACATGCCCGGTTTCAGTTCTTTACGGCACGAAGGCAGGGGTGTTTCAGCTCCACTAACATGAAACTTGGGAAGGGGCGAAGCATGCAGTGTTTTGAGAGAGAATTCTTCGATGAGGCACTAGTAGTGCCAAGCATAAAACCGGCCATGTATGGAAGGGTGTTTCCACTCCACTAACGTCGTCGGAAAACCTGCATCGGAATGCAGCTTACCCTAATGTGGTTCTTCTTCTTCTCCACATGCCCGGTTTCAGTTCTTTACGGCACGAAGGCAGGGGTGTTTCAGCTCCACTAACATGAAACTTGGGAAGGGGCGAAGCATGCAGTGTTTTGAGAGAGAATTCTTTGATGAGGCACTAGTAGTGCCAAGCATAAAACCGGGCATGTATGGAAGGGTGTTTCCACTCCACTAACGTCGTCGGAAAACCTGCATCGGGATGCAGCTTACCCTAATGTGGTTCTTCTTCTTCTCCACATGCCCGGTTTCAGTTCTTTACGGCACGAAGGCAGCGGTGTTTCAGCTCCACTAACATGAAACTTGGGAAGGGGCGAAGCATGCAGTGTTTTGAGAGAGAATTCTTCGCTGAGGCACTAGTAGTGCCAAGCATAAAACCGGGCATGTATGGAAGGGTGTTTACACTCCACTAACGTCGTCGGAAAACCTGCATCGGGATGCAGCTTACCCTAATGTGGTTCTTCTTCTCCACATGCCCGGTTTCAGTTGTTTACGGCACGAAGGGAGGGGTGTTTCAGCTCCACTAACATGAAGCTTGGGAAGGGGCGAAGCATACAGAGTTTTGAGAGAGAATTCTTCGATGAGGCACTAGTAGTGCCAAGCATAAAACCGGGCATGTATGGAAGGGTGTTTCCACTCCACTAACGTCGTCGGAAAACCTGCATCGGGATGCAGCTTACCCTAATGTGGTTCTTCTTCTTCTCCACATGCCCGGTTTCAGTTGTTTACGGCACGAAGGCAGCGGTGTTTCAGCTCCACTAACATGAAACTTGGGAAGGGGCGAAGCATGCAGTGTTTTGAGAGAGAATTCTTCGATGAGGCACTAGTAGTGCCAAGCATAAAACCGGGCATGTATGGAAGGGTGTTTCCACTCCACTAACGTCGTCGGAAAACCTGCATCGGGATGCAGCTTACCCTAATGTGGTTCTTCTTCTCCACATGCCCGGTTTCAGTTGTTTACGGCACGAAGGGAGGGGTGTTTCAGCTCCACTAACATGAAGCTTGGGAAGGGGCGAAGCATACAGTGTTTTGAGAGAGAATTCTTCGATGAGGCACTAGTAGTGCCAAGCATAAAACCGGGCATGTATGGAAGGGTGTTTCCACTCCACTAACGTCGTCGGAAAACCTGCATCGGAATGCAGCTTACCCTAATGTGGTTCTTCTTCTCCACATGCCCGGTTTCAGTTCTTTACGGCACGAAGGCAGGGGTGTTTCAGCTCCACTAACATGAAACTTGGGAAGGGGCGAAGCATGCAGTGTTTTGAGAGAGAATTCTTTGATGAGGCACTAGTAGTGCCAAGCATAAAACAGGGGATGTAGGGAAGGGTGTTCCCACTCCACTGACGTCGTCGGAAAACTGCATCGGAATGCAGCTTACCCTAATGTGGTTCTTCTTCTCTACATGCCCTCTTTCAGTTCTTTACGGCATGTAGGGAAGGGCGTTTCAGCTCCACTAACGTCGTCGGCTATTTGTTGGGCGAACTGTTTTATTCTGCCTTTTTAGTGGACTGGTAGCGAGTAGTGGGATTCATCCAATTTTTGTTGCTCATACCTGTTTATGATGGACCGTGAATACTTGACCACAAAAATTGTGCGGCCTGTTGCGTTGCTCTGCAACACAGAGGCATAAGGTCCCACTTGACATCGTCGAAATACATTTTTTTTCTGCAAGAAGCAATCCCGTTACTACGAAGACCGTCATAAAAGTTTTTCTGAAACATTACAACGATTACGACGGCTTCAAAGTTTTGATAATGAATTTTTGGGTTTTTTTTAAATGAAAAATACATCCTTGTATTGGCGTCCAATCTCCGTAAAATTTTTTTCCCGCACTGCAAAATCCGCAGCTCGAATGCTCTATCCATTTTTCATGAAAATGAAATTTAGTTTCTATTCATTGTGCGAAGGTTTTGCGGGTGACTGGAGCTTTTGTGAGGCCTACAGATGATTCACGAACAATGTTTGCCTTTTCTTCCTCTTCTTTTTTGCCCCGCAGGCTTAGTGCGAATCAAATACGGCTGCTCGCCTCTCTGGGAATTTTCATTGGGCTTATTTTACACAGCAGCAAATCCAGATTACACACCGCAGACCAGAGGAGCAATTCGTTGAAATTTTTAACTTTTAAACGAAGTTTTGACGAGTCGCACATTTTGCTGGTGGCGGCGGCGGCAGCATAGTTCGCGAAAAATCCGGCGCAAACGT
The DNA here is from genome assembly GCA_030522465.1 of Rhipicephalus appendiculatus. Taxonomy (NCBI): domain Eukaryota; kingdom Metazoa; phylum Arthropoda; class Arachnida; order Ixodida; family Ixodidae; genus Rhipicephalus; species Rhipicephalus appendiculatus. Next base: position 12,117 of record JALIZH010017788.1, read on the forward strand.
GTCATTTCTACGAAGGCATTTCCTAAATCGTTTTACGGGCCAAACGTATTTAAGAATGCCGCACGTATTATCTGTGTTTACTTTAAATTGCACATTATTTTTTATCATATATATTGATTTATTTTTATGCATTTGCACATACTGCAATAATTTTCAGAGATTTTCGCAGAGTGTGGTGACAGTGTAACAAGAGCATAAAGGCAAACAAAGGAAGAAAGCCAGTATGCATGAAAAAAAAAATACTCACAAAACGTCTGAAAGCAAAAACGAATCACTTAACATTCCGAAGTACAAGACTAATGAAACATACAAGGGGTTACAGAGCATAGGTGTATAAACTTTATGCACTCTCGTTGAGGCTTGAAGAAAATGAAGCTTTAGATGGCTGCAATACTTCGGCGTTGGTTAGTTTGTTGAAGTCATTTATAGTTCGCGGAAAGAATGAATGTTTAAAACCGTTGTTACGGGTTAATTGTAAGCTCATGCCTTTGTCGTGTAGCGTGCCCAAATGAAAATGTAAGGATTTTTGTAAAATCTACCTTATAGTGTTCTTTTATCAGCTGATATAGAAATTTTAGTCTGTTTAAGCGGTTCCTTTCAGTTAAGTGTTGACCCCGCCATGGTTGTCTAGTGGTTATGGTGCTCGACTGCTGACTCACAGGTCGTGGGATTGAATCCCGGCCGCGGCGGCCGCATTTTCGATGGAGGCGAAAATTCTTGAGGCCCGTGTACTTGGATTTCGGTGCACGTTAAAGTGCATGTTTCAGTGCACGATTTCGGTGCGCTTTGCGGTGCACGTTAAAGAACCCCAGGTGATGGAAATTTGGAGCCCTCCACTACTGCGTCTCTCATAAGCGCATGGTAGTTTCGGGACGTTAAACTCCAACAATTATTATATATTATTATTAGTTAGTGTTGGTAGGTTAATTCGTGTTGTAAGTTCTGTAATAGAGTTGCGTCCAAAGCTGTTTTAAATGAATCGCGTGGCCTTTCAAGTGCGGAGCACTTTAAGGGGCCGCTGTTCATTAAGAGTAACTGAGTGCATTCCAAGAGTAGGCAAACAAGCGAGGGAGAGACAGAAAGTTAGCGGTGCAGATAAGATTAATAAGTTCGCGGGTAACGTGCAAACAGCAAGCAGGGTTGCCGTTGGGTGGACTTGAAAAGGAGCCAGAACTCAAGCCAAAAGTAGCCATGCCATTTAATATTATCGCCAAATCTGTAGCCAAGTGGTACAGAAGTGGTATTATGAGCAGATTCTTTGGTATTGATAAATAAATAATACCATTTTGAATAAGTAAGAGCATAGAAAGCCAACGATAAGTTGGAAATAAATTAAGTGAACGAATTATGATAAATTCATTACGTGTGCATATATTTTATTTAGAAAATATGAGTTCTTGCCAGACGCAAAGTTATATTGGAATATTGCAGGCCAGCAAGTCAGAAGGAACATGTAAAGTTGAAACAGATTTTCGTTGAAGCTGCAGACCAAATTGTGGTTGTAGATGAACAGGCCAGCTAAATTCTGTTGCAGATGTCTGTTTTCCCATTTACACGAGAACACGCACTGCGCATCAAGAATTATTCGTAAAGCTCGCGCGTAGCATCACAATAGATGGCGGGAAGCTTGAGCACCGAGCTGGCCACGTGTTCGTTACCATGCACTCAACTTCGCCACTCCGTATTTGAAGACACGCTAAGCGTCGCGTAAGGGTGCCTCGATGCGCACCAGCCTACTGGTGGGTGGAGGACGACCGTACGCATCCGCTGAAGCGAGAGAAAAGCTTAAAAACAATGTGATTTGTCTGCAAAAATGAGAAAGAAAAGGCTACTTAGTGCGCCAAATCAGCACTTTAAAAGTAGCCAGAAAATAGCCATGGCGCCAACTGCAAATTTTTGTCGCCAGACGGGGTCGAAAAGTAGCCAATTTGGCGCAAAGTAGCCACCAACGGCAACCCTGGCAGCAAGCACAGGACCGGGTTGATTTGCAGAACATGGTAGAGGCCTTAGCCCTGCAGTGGGCGTAGTCAGGCTGATGATGATGATGAGGAGGAGGAGAAGGAGGACGATGGTGGTGTTGGTGGTGGTGGTGGTGAAATGAACAACATTCGAGTTCTCAGAGTACAATTTATCAATTTAAAATTATTCCTTGTTTCACTTTGGTGTCCTCTTAAACACGGACACAGGGAATGGGCATCTCTATTTCGCAATGTAGGCTTAGAGCTCCCTTAGTCACGGTTGCCTTCATACTTTTGCTTGAGTTTTAAGTGCCCGCATCAACAGCATGTCATCACGGCAAAGCATTTACCCTGAAACTAATCTTGTAACGACACGCAAATAACCGCTGGTCATTAACTAACTTGTAACGACGCGTTAACGATCAGACAAAATATTTCCTACCGTGAAACAGTTCTAAGGGTGTAGGTGCGCTGCTTACACGGGATTAATTTTGTACATAAAATGTCGAAGCCGCAGAGCCATGGGCACGGTACCCAGAGAGAAAGCCAAACTCTAATATCTGTATACATCTTACCGTGACCAATGAGAATACCTTGCTTGCATGATTCATTTGCACTATATAGTGCTCGGTGCAGCACGCCTACTCACTCCATAACGTTCCTGCACATCGTCATGACCGGTATAGTTTCGAAGGTAAAAACGACAACGTCCCACCGCCATTCCGGATGCGGTGAACTGCGGGCGGCGTTTGCATGCAGGACAACGTGTGCATACGTGAGCATACGTCCGCTTGATGATGCAGGCGCGCGGAAATTGCGTCTGGCGTGCGCAGGGCGAGGTGGAGGCCTGTGCTTTCTCTTTTCCCGAGAGACCATACTCGGAAACGAGGATTCACCCTCTCCCTCTCTTTATGAGAGAGAGAGAACGTGTTAGCATACTTACACGTTCTCTCTCTTTGTCTCTCAGTCACTCACTCACGCACACGCAGGCACGCTCGTGTGTGTGTGTGTGCGCGCGCGCACACACACACACATACACATGCACGCACGCACGCTCACATGCACGCACGCACGCGCACACGCACACGCACACACAAACACACGCACACGCACACACACACACGCAGACGCACACACACACACACACACACACAGACACACACACACACAGACACACACACACAAACACACACACACAAACACACACGCACACACACACACACACACGCACGCAGACGCATACACACACACGCACACACACACACACACACACACACACACACAAACACACACACGCACGCACACCCACAAACACACAAACACACACACACGCACGCGCGCGCACACATCGGCCTTGCATAGACCTAGGTTTTGCCCTCAGACAATTATGTCGCCAACGCGGGCAGCTTATTCTGGACAGTTTGGATGGCCGGATCCAGAGCACTCCCTCTAGTCACGCCCGCTGAGCGACTCGAGCCACCACGTCCTCTAGAACATCGGCGCCCTCTACAACTCCTTTCCAAACCCCTCTCTCCCCCCCTCATTGACATCCACATAAACCTTGTATCGGTTATGGCGCTCGGCTGCTGAGCGGAGGTCGCGGGTTCGATACCGGTCGCGGCGGTCGCATTTTAAAGGAGGCGAAATGCTATAGAGGCCGTGTACTGTGTGATGTCAGTGCACGTTACAGAACACCAGATGGTCGAAATTTCCGAAGCCCTCCACTTCGGCGTGTCTCATAACCATATCGTGATATTGGCACGTAATACCCCAGATATTATTATTACCTCTTCGTATATACTATCAAATGCGATCTAAGTACTATACCCGATGTCTACGGCATGAAATCAGGCCAACTCTTCGCCGCTTAGCGTGCTGAACAGTGTGTAAAAGCAGCCATTAAATTGTGCGCGATATGATCGCGAGCGGCGACGCTCCCGAGGGACTCGGGGGGTTTCTTTAGGACGGTAAAAAAAAGACGAGCTCGTAAAATTGCAACACCGCGCGCGCTTCCTGCGAAGTGTATGCGTTCCATAAAACCAGTCCTTTCGCCGATTCTATTCATATTTTACGCAGCCACGCCCGTTATTTCGCAATCCTCTCCAAGAATAACCGCGACACCATGTCTACGTTATAGTTATGGTTACTGTACGGAGACAAAAAAAAATACTGACTGCCCCTGAAACGAGAGATCCTTTCACACTCTTGAAGTTCAGTCATCGAGACTTCATGTGTACTGACCTTATCTCTTTCTTTCTTTCTTTCTTTCTTTCTTTCTTTCTTTCTTTCTTTCTTTCTTTCTTTCTTTCTCTCTCTCTCTCTCTCTTTCTTTCTTTCTTTCTTTCTTTCTTTCTTTCTTTCTTTCTTTCTTTTTCTTTCTTTCTTTCTTTCTTTCTTTCTCTTTCTTTCTTTCTTTCTTTCTTTGGTTAATGACACGGTTAACGTCCGTTGGAAGACCTTTGGGTATCCGCGGAATCTCATTTATTATTAAACATGAATAAAAAATTACACCATCTCCCGCTAAAGGGAACAATGTGTAGATGTGAAGCAGCGGGCGCTAACGCTTACACTGGCGGCGGCGTTGACGCTGGCGCTCATCGCAGCGTTGCGCAGGAGAGAAAACTGGGGAGGCGCAAAGCACGCAGTGATGGAGCGGTGTTTCCTACTAGAACATGCCAATCGCTGCTAATGGGCAATGAGAGACAGAAGACTCAGACTGGACACAGAAACCCGCAGTGCGCTTTTAGTTAACGCGCACGCTGCGAATTTTTATTGTTCAACAACGCACAGGAGAAATCTCCCACCGGCACCACATTGGAGGTCAAGATCCATTGCCATATATACGGGGTGGCCAGTGAACGGTTGTGCAGCGCGAGCAGTCGGTTTTTTCAACCAAGAAACTCGCTAGCAGACGCTGTCTGCGTCGGCGTCGCGAGGCGAGAGAGGGGGGAGCGTAGGAGAGGAGAGAGAGGGGGGGGGACGCGCATGCGCAGTGGGAATGTGGACGCCGCGGGCAGAGATGCCTAGAGGAGAGAGGGGGGGAGCGTAGGAGGGGAGAGAGGAGGGGAGGCGCATGCGCAGTGAGGGTGTGGTTGCCGCGGGGAGGGATGCCTAGAGGAGGGAGAGGAGGTTTTTCATTTTTTTTGTTGAACGGGTTTGCGCATGCGCAGTAAGGGTGGTCACGCGGCACACCACCACCACCACCACCGGATTAAGCTTCGCCATAAGATGCTTCACATCTAAAATGTTAACACCCAAGCACTCCGAACGCATGCTTCACCACCGAAGCTGAAACGTGCGGCGCCGGCGTTTATCGCGAGTAGGGAACTATGAAAGTCTTTTTAAATGCGAATGCATTTCTTAGTCGGGCTATGTCAGGCGGCGTTGTCCGGCGTTGTCCGGCGTTGTCCGCGGGGAGGAGGATAGGTTGAGGAGGTGTCCGCGCGCCGGCAGGTGTTATCTCTCCGCTCTCACTCTCTCTCCGATAGCAAAAGCTGCGGGCGCGCGGGCTTATCCTCGCCCCTAGCAAAGTGGAGAGGAGGAGCGCGCTCTGGCGCGTGAGGGCGCTCGCATCGCGGGAGCTCAGCGGAGCTACCGCGATAAAAAAAAGAAAAAAAATTGGCCGCGTATCTGCGTGCTTCGCTGCAAATGTCGTCGAAAGACGATAGTCTTGTGCCGACTGCACTGCATGAGCGGCATGAGTACCACAATTTAATAGCTGGGCTAGCCGCTGGGCTCGTTTTTCGGACGTTTTCCGGGCACGCTTAGACGGACGCCGGCGTTTCTCCGCTGAAATTTGGTCGTCGGTCTTTTCTCTGCGTTCTCTGATCATGTCTTGTAGAGTGGGTCGTATTTCATCAAGCGGCCATATATGTTTTGCCTTGCCTGAGACAGCGCTCTTCTACGATGAATCAGCCGCATCTGGCTGGCATTGATAAAACAGAAGAGGACGCCATCTACAGCGCTACCGGGGAACATCGGCTTGTGTTGAACTATGCTGCTGCCAGGTGGCAGCACCACAGCGTCGAAGTTAAATCACTGGACGGAGACTTGTTTTGTACACAGCGGCGCATTTTCAGCGCCGCGTAATAAACACTAGGATCTTTATAATTACGTATCTATAGATTTTGTTTTAAAGGAACACTGTGAATAGTACTAAGGTATTGATGTTGTGCCTCAGGTATGCGTAATATTTGATTTTTAATTGCCCACGCTCACCCGTATGAACACATGCTTCTCGGTCAAGATTGGAGGTCGTAAGGCAGGGGGTTAAACTTTGGCCAGCTAGCTGAATCGTGCGACGTGCCGACAAGCAGAGAAACAGACAGACAGACAGACGGACAGACCAAAATTTCTCCGTTTAGGTATCCCAAGAAAGACTATCGTCTTTAAAAAACAGGCGCTGCGCCGTGCTCCCGACCGGGCTGCAGAAATTAGGCGCCTTTTCCTTCTTCGAACCACAACCACCATATATAAATGGTGAGGAAATGCATTCGCACTTCCTCACGATTCCCTTCGGGGAGGTGGGGGGCATTTTTTTTTTTTTTTGTAGCTTTTGATTTTTCTACCAAACATTTAAGAGGTTTGCGCTTGAAACTTAGCGTTTCGTGATGTTCACTTAAAGGGTTTGAAGAATACCTAAATGATTTTATGGGTAGCGATTGATGCTGCGGTGAATAAGATCCCTAGCTTTATATCTTGACGAAACCTAAAGAGAAACTTGTGCAAGAATGGAGGCCCTTTGAGAGGGTAGAGGGCTGCAGAAATTAGGCGCCTTTTCCTTCTTCGAACCACAACCACCATATATAAATGGAGAGAAGCGCGCGCGAAATGCATTCGCATTTCCTCACGATTCCCCTTCGGGGAGGTGGGGGGCATTTTTTTTTTTTTGTAGCTTTTGATTTTTCTATCAAACATTTAAGAGGTTTGCGCTTGAAACTTAGCGTTTCGTGATGTTCACTTAAAGGGTTTGAAGAATACCTAAATGATTTTATGGGTAGCGATTGATGCTGCGGTGAATAAGATCCCTAGCTTTATATCTTGACGAAACCTAAAGAGAAACTTGTGCAAGAATGGAGGCCCTTCGAGAGGGTAGCGTATATTGGCATTGCGTCATTATAGTTTCTGCGCACTCACGGACTCATGGACAGTCGCATTTTACAGCTTTACGCATTTTACAGATAATAAAGTACATTTCAGTGAACTCGTAATACTCAAAGTATTGTGGGACAGCGCGAGCACGTTTCGAATATTGCGGCACATTAAACGCATCCCGCCTAAGGCCATGGCCTTGTGCGAAGCGCGCAAAAAAAAAAAAAAAAAAAAAAAAAAAAAAAAAAATCACTGCTCTATTGCGTTACACTCGTGAAATATGAACTCTTTTTCTGCGTCATTTATCGCTATCGCAGTATTACGTTATTACATCATCGCCGCCCGTTCATAGTGAGCATCTTATCATTATCCGTGTATTTATTAAGCCTTTCCTTCGGCCCCTGTAAAGCCAGGAGCGTTGTGAATGGGAGCGTATGCAAATATGGAGAGAGAGAGAGAGAAGTGGAGAGAAGAGGGGGGGGGGGGGGGTGGCGTCCGTATCTTGTGTAACTCCCAAGACGCAACGAACGCTACCACCGCGATGGTGTGATATGACCGGCTGCTGATTACGTAACAGTGGTAGCGCCGGCACATGTTCATTCTATATTTAATGTCACCAGAGAGACTGGCTGAAGCCGATAAACTCGGTTCATACGTCTTGAAGGAGGATATAAATAGAACCGTTAATATGTTGCTCTTTTTTTTGCTCCCTTGTTTGTAGTATCGAACTTCTTTTTTTTTTTTTTTTTTGTATCCTTGCGAATCCGCGTACACATCGCAATCAGTTCTGAGTGGGACTTTCTCATAATTTTTGTTAATTGATTTCGCTATGAGGATGGTCGCAATCACGCCAGCGCTTTTTAAAACTAAAGCACGAATCGATCGTCTAGATTACGAACGCACAGACAACGCTGGTTTCTACGCATATCGCTTTCTTTTTTTTCATAGCTCTAGCAATTATATGGACACTGGAGGCGCGGTTTTACCGTATAGCATTTATGTTCACCATCATGTTTAAATCGATAAGATCTCCCCGCTCGTCACATGCTTCATGTGCGACTGAAAGCTTGCGAAGGCTGCATACGAGCGCTGCTCAAGCAGAGATGAAATACGCCTGCCGGGTCTGCCGAGCGAAGGAGCATGAAGGCGTGCGTGTTCCGTATAATGTTTAAATCTTTAAGATCGCCCCACGCGTCACATGCTCCATGCTAGTCTTGTGTAGTGTCCTCTTCTTTGTGCTCCGTCCCGTTCGCGCTGAAAAGTTTTCAATATGCTACATGAATGTCATGCAGTGGGAGAAGTCTCCTTAACGCATGTAATATTGCGCGGGAAACGTAGAACATGGCCAGGCATGAAGACATGTGAAGTGCACAACGAGTGAAGGGTTTAAAGACCCACCCATCACAAAGCGCGTCTATCTCAAATTATGATCATCAGCAAAAGCATGAACAACTGAGCAGCTACGTTATAGGTGTTGCCTTACGGACGTGTAGTGGGCCCTTCGCTGATTAGCAAAAGGAAGAATTATGACGTTGTGGGCACTTCGCAATCCAACTTGCATAGGCATTCTGAGATGGTTTGAAACGTCCGATGTTACGCGTACGGACGTTCGTTTTCTTGCGGCACTGTTAAAGCATCCGTCGAAAACCGAAGGCAGGCTAGCAATTGAGAAGGCAGTGCGCGCGGGGCTCAATTACGCTGTCGCGTTCTAGTGTTAAAGGAGAAGCTCAACCGCCCTCCAAGCTTTGTTGCTGTTGTTGTTGCTGCTGCTGTTGTCGTTGTAGTAGTAGTAGTAGTAGTTGTTGTTGTTCTGTTTATGACGCCTTGATGGTGCAATTATATCTCAAGCGAGTACGAAGTTTTCCAATAACAAGTTCCTCTTACACATAAAGTTAGTGCGTTGTCGCGAGCCGTGACAATTCGTGTGTTTCGCGAAAGAAACAAAAAAAAAATAAAATAAATGGGGAGTCAATTACAATGATTATTCTCGGTGACGCGTGAATCGCTGTTCGCATCGCTGACCATCGAAAGTACGGCTTGCTGCGTAGCGAGCGAGTCAGACACCGTAACTGTCGCGAGCGAGATACAAAATAAGAGGTACGCGTCGCCATCCGGTATCCGGCATGTCGGGCGGGGGTTCGGTCGGTATGCGAGCTTTCCGGCAAAGCATCCTCTCGTGCACTGCAGGAAAGCGAACGTAATCCGACGTGCCTCACGTCATGGTCTCTGGTGAGCCGTTCCGCTCTCGCTTCGGTCTCTTGCATATATTCTCATCGTCGGTGCAGTATTCACGTCCTTCTCTTCCGGGGGGGGGGGGGGGGGGGGACACCAGTTGTCTTGGCGCCGTCTATTTCTTCGGCCGAGCAGTAAAGGAAGAAGAGAGGAAATAAAAGAAACTTTTCTCCTCCTTCCTCTTCTTCATTGCTTGTCCACCTCCGTGGATCAGTGGCTACGGTGTTCGGCTGCTGGCCCGAAAGTTGCGGGTTCGATCCCAGCCGCGACGGTCGCATTTCGAGAAAGGCGAAATGCTAGAGGCCCGTGTACTGTGCGATGTGAGTGCACGTGGAAGAACACCAGGTGGTCGAAATTTCCCCGGAGCGCCCCTCTACGGCGTCCCCTATGATCATATAATAGTTTTGGGGCCTTACACGCCGTATATTGCTTCCCTTTCTGAAGAAGCACATACATTTGTGCCTGCGATATAAACACTCATGTTGCTAGCCAGCACCGAATACTGTCAGACTTTCTTGTCCCGCTTGCCCACGCTGTTTCCTGTTATCACACTTCAGTGTAACAAGGAAGGAATTGTAAACTTAAGGGCTCGTTTGCTTTGTTAAACATAGTATTAATGAGAACTAACAGACAAAGATGCCAAGGAAAGTATAGGGGAAGCTATTAGAAGTAATTGTAATGTAAATGTGAAGAAACGAAAGTGGACGAAAAGATAACTTGCCACCGGCAGGATCCGAACCTGCGATCTTCGAATAACGCTTCCGATGCTCTACCACTGAGCTACGGTGGCGGTCATCCCCCCCGTCCACTTTATGGGGTATATATGTGTACTTAAACGTGGGAGCGTCAGTCAGCGCCGCCTGTTGCCATTACGGCGAGTGTGGAACACTCTTTTTTGCCTGTAGGCGTCACGTAGTACGTGATCTTATTACAGCGCACCACAACAAAACAACCGGACAGTAAGGCGAAGATTGATCGATACACACACAGCGCTTGTTGTGTGCGTTGTTCTTTGTCTTTCAGCCCGGTTGTTTTATTACGGTGTGCTGTTACTCCGGGGTATGAATAAACGATGCTGAGACCCGGGACGAATCAGGAGAGACACTGGCAAGAAAAACGGGTGTACTAGTTTGGTGTACATCGCACGCACCACGGCAACGGCGAAGTGCATGTAACATAATAGATACAAACGAAGCAAGGGCACTGGGTGGTCAAGGGCTAGTTTTCTTTGTTCGACGCAACCTAACGAAATCAGCACACAAGGAAGCCAAAAAGGCTGTTCCACATACTATAGTATAATAGATAATATAATTGTATAATAGATGCAAAGAAACAAAAAGAGGGAGAGAGATAGAGCGAAAGTCAATGTTTTTTTTTTTTTTTAAATGTCGCTGTATCTTTTCAACGTATCTGTATGTAGCCCCTACCTTGTCCTATCGGTACTCTTATGTATGCTAGTTCTTGGTTCATTTAATTACTTTCTGTTGATTCGAGAAATCAACATTGACATTTTTCTGTTTATTGCAAATGTTAAAAGCATTGTTTTATTTTTCATTATCTGCCGTGCTAGAATTTCCTTCGTATTCTTTTTTATTGGACCTTCAACAAGCCTTTGTCTACAGGTTCAACAAGTGTTTTTTTATCTTTATGTAAATATGAAATAAAATTTTTTATTTATTTTAACTAAAAAGAAAAAAAAATTCCCCATCTCCCGCTAAAGGGAACCATGTGGGGATGCGAAGCAGCGGGGAGATAATTAGCTTCTTGAGCGGGAGGAGCGTCGCCGCTCTCATTTCACGGCAGTGGTCCGGGCGCTCATCGCGGCGCTGCACAGGAGAGAGAATGAGGCGCGCGCGCTCCGTCATTTTCATACCGCGGAACTACCGTGGCGCCCCCCAGCGGAGTATGCAGCTGTCACACCACCTGTCGTGCGCGCCGCTCCGTAGAGGATTCCTAGATGAAAGGACGGGGGGGGGGGGGGGGGGCCGTAGAAGAGGAGAGAGAGGGGGGAGGGGACGTGCATGCCCTGTGGGGGGTGTGGGACGCGGGAGCCGCTCCGTGGAGTAGAGGATTCTTAGAGGAGAGAGGGGGGAGAGGACGCGCATGCGCTGTGTGGATGTGGGCGCCTCTCCTTAGAGTAGATGATTCCTAGAGTAGAGGAAGGGGGGTGAGCGTAGGAGAGCATAGGGGGAGGGGACGCGCATGCGCTGTGGGGGGTGTGGGACGCGGGGGGCCGCTCCGTAGAGTAGATGATTCCTAGAGGAGAGAAAGGGGGTGAGCGTGGGAGAGAGAGGGGGGGAGGGGACGTGCATGCGCTGTGGTGGTGTGGGACGCGGGAAGGAGGGACGGACTAAGCCCCCTCCAAACACATGCAAGCAAGATTAAGGAATGGGGTCAACCTGGGCGACAGACACCACCTGCCTAGCCATTGCTAAGCAGCCTCTCTGTGCTCTCGGCCATGACTCTGATGACTGTGTTAGGGTTGACGGCCTTCATATTACTACAGTGTTCTGGTTCGCATAATGGGTGCTTCCCTACTTCATGAAAGTGGCCGGACGCGGGACGGGGGACGGGGGACGGCGGACGGGGGACGCGGGACGGGCACGGGAGCCCCAAGCATAAGATGCTTCGCATCTAAAAATCACAGCATATCCGCGGAGTGAATGATGATGAGTGGGCGAAGCTCCGGAGGTACATCATCAAAGACGTGATGGTGGTTGGTTGCATGTCGTCGAACGATATGCATGTGAGACCATATCGCGATGCCATGTGTTGTATGGCATCGCGATCGTCATCGTCATCAGCGTCATCGTTATGACGCATAGTGGGTACATTCCATGTGGTGTGCCGTGATGGCAGCGTCATCGTCATCAAAGAGGGAGATACTGCTGGTTACGCAGTATCTCCCTGTGTGCTGGTTACGCAGTTACGATGTGCATGTGAGACCATATCGCGATGCCATGTGTTGTATGGCATCGCGATCGTCATCGTCATCACGCAGGGGGGTACTACATACAAGGGACGCACGACCCACGGGATAAGGAGCTTCGCCCCTAAAAAAACATTGGCGTCATTGACGCTTTGGTAAACCGCATTATTATAGGGTTGTCATCTGACAGTCATGGTTAGTCGCGTCGTATATGGCTGCGTGGTCGCGCATGTCCGCAAACCTCGTGTCGCGAGCTCAGTCGCTGTATCAGCGAATGTCGCTTCCCTAGGACGGGTGCGTCGGTGTCGCGTTCTTTCTAAGTTTGACGGCAACTGTATATATTCGTGGCTGGTAGAGGCAAAACTCGCAAAAGAACAAGGACTAAGAAAGAGTAGACACAACACGAGCGCTGTCTACTCTACACGTCCTCGTTCTTTTGCGCTCTTTTGCCTCTACCAGCATAGGCGTGAGCACGGGGGGTGGGGCAGGGGGGTGAGAGGGGGAGGCGCGAAGCCAGCCCCATACATTGATACAATAGGGAGGGGGGGGGGGCGTTGCGACTCTACGGGGGGGGGGGGTGCAAAGCCAGCCCCATACATTGGCATAATAGGGAGGGGGGGGGGGCGCTGCGACGAACCTTTGCCCCTCCTGAAGGGGCAGGCAGGCAAAGAACTTTATTTGGCAAAGAACTTTATTTTCCTGAAGGGGAACCCTGCGCACGCCTGTGTCTACGAGCCATGAATCGTTACCAACTTGCCCAGTTTTCAATCCTACTAACTGTATATATCCTTTAACAATCATCGCATATTCGATGCCGCAGGGCAACCTCCAAAGTAAAGAAACAAGCAGAAAGCCGGCGACCAAAGGCGTCTTGAGCAGCACGACATCGATTCATTTTAATTTTTGCATTCACTGCGAAGCTTGTAAAAGAGTCTGGTGTTGGGCCTGTTTGTACATAGCTTGGAAATTGAGGGACCCAGCCTTCAAGGACACGTACACAAGAAGAGTACTGATGACCACACACGCTGGAAACTAGCAATAGTTTAATAATAATAAAAAAAAAACATGTACTCGAAAAGGTAAACCATGACGCACATGCACCCTACACGATCTCTTAGGGGAGAGAACGGTGGGCATGTGATAAACAAAGGAGCACAACCAACTTCTAATTACGTTTTTAGAGAAACGTAATTAGAAGTTGCCATGCGCTGCGTTTTTATCTATCTACCAGTGGCGTAGCCAAGGGGGGGGGGGGGGTTGGGGGGGGTTCAAACACCCCCCCCCCGAAATTTTTCAGTTTTGCTTGCGTATATATGCACGCACACATACAAACGCACGCACGAACATACATAAAGTATGGTTGAACCCCCCCCCCCCTCCCCTAAAAAAATTTCTGGCTACGCTACTGCTATCTACACTGTCTTTTAAGGCGCATGGGCGTTTTCGTTGCGCTCCTTTGTTTGTCACATGCCCACCGTTCTATTCCCTATGACGTCGTGTAGGTTGCATGTGCGTCTTGGTTTTCCTTTTCGAGTAGATGTTCTTTTTCATTAAACTGTTCCTTGTTCCCAGCGTGTGTTGTCCTGAATACTTCTCTTCTTGTGTACCTGTCTTTGAAGGCTGGGCTCCTCGATTTTCCAAGCGAAGCTTGCTTTCTGTCGGACTCGTCCACAAGGGTAGGGGGGGGCGGCAATGCAGTGACACTGGCCTCCCCCCCCCCCCCCCTTTTCTGAGTGGAGAACCCTGCGCGCGCCAATGCGTACCATTCCTCAAATCAGTGGTCGGCAACCTTTTGAAGTGGAGGAGGGCCGAGTTGCATGAAGCAGACACGGAGGGAGCCGAACGGCCAATCGGGGGGTGGGGGGCAGGGGGGAGGGGGGGGATCTGCTTTGCAGGCGAAGAGCAAAAATTCGGCGAATTTCCAATAATGTACAAGACTGGAACAGAAGCCATGTTTAATTTGACCACGCATGCCACAAGGCTGCAATGTACCAAAGCAGGTTACAAGCCTCCCCCCCCCCTGAAAAAAAGAAAACTCCTTCAATGAGACTTTTCTTGCTCGACAGGGGGGATGGCAAAAAACGCGAACAGCACAGCGCGCTCTTTTCAACGCGCTCTGACCTTGGTGGCAATAAAAAGGAGGCCAGAATGTGTCTTTATTGTACCATGGATGACTCTAGTGACTTTTTCTTACCATTCAGACTATAACCGCTTGAAAAGAAAGGCGAAACAGCAGAGAATGTAGATGCGACTCTCTTCGTGTTTCTTTCCATCTCGACTGTACATACTTGCTGAACAAAAGAACGTGAAGATGTCATCTGGCTAAGCATGAAGATGGGGGGGTCAATGCCATCTGGAAGCGATCTTTTTTCGTTCCGGTCTAACATCATCTGGGGTCAAAAGTGTCACGTCGCCCTTAAAATATGAAGTGACATATGGGAGGAGAGGAGGGGGGGGGGCGGGGGGTTCTGACGTCACGCCGGGGGTCGTATAATACCGCCCCGCGGGCCGCAGGTGGCCGACCTCTGGTTTAAATAAATAACCCTCAACTGCTCCTCGCGAATAGTATTACATATTTTACGATCTAAAATATGCAATCTTGTAATTTTTACGTATTTGTCGATACTTGTTCATGCTAATCATGCATATATCACTGCTCTGCTCCCTCTTTACTCAATGCTCCAACCAGAGCCTGTGACGTACCTTTAAATAAGTTAACGAGGGGACAGTTTCACCTCGCGAAACCGTATATCATCGTTTTATATATTATCCCCTTCAGTTTAAAAAAATCACGCCATATCCACGAAGTGAATGATGATGAGTGGGCGAACCTCGATCGTTTTCATCCATGGCAGAAAGAGAGTGTGTGGTCTGGAACGCGCTTATACTTCATGGTCATCAGCGTCATCGTCATCGTTATCACGTGTAGTGGGTACAATCCACTATACTGGAACGCGCCTATACTTCATCCTTATCACGTGTAGTGGGTACATTCCACTATACTGCGTCATCGTCATCGTTATCACGTGTAGTGGGTACAATCCACTATACTGGAACGCGCCTATACTTCATCGTTATCGCGTGTAGTGGGTACATTCCACTATACTGGAACGCGCCTATACTTCATCGTTATCACGTGTAGTGGGTACATTCCACTATACTGGAACGCGCCTATACTTCATCGTTATCACGTGTAGTGGGTACATTCCACTATACTGGAACGCACTTATACTTCATCGTTATCACGTGTAGTGGGTACATTCCACTATACTGCGTCATCGTCATCGTTATCACGTGTAGTGGGTACATTCCACTATACTGGAACGCGCTTATACTTCATCGTTATCACGTGTAGTGGGTACAATCCACTATACTGGAACGCGCCTATACTTCATCGTTATCACGTGTAGTGGGTACATTCCACTATACTGCGTCATCGTCATCTTTATCACGTGGAGTGGGTACATTCCACTATACGTGGCTACCTACCTACCTACCTACCTACTACTACTACTACTACTACTACTACTACTACTACTACAACTACAGAGGAGGGACAGACCCACACCCTAAGGAGCTTCGCCCCTAAAAGTAACTGTAATCCACGCCGTCGTAATGCTTCGCGCAAACTCACCCTCTCTGGTTTTTTTGCAGTTCATCCGCGCGCCAGCGCTGCAATAAATTACATGTGCATACGAGCCGTAGCTCTTCGGTATGTGCTAACATTTTCGCTGCAGTCGCGGTCGGGGTTCAAGTAACCGCATCTTCGTATATGTACACGCACAATTCCGGCCAGCGCCACATTGCTTAGCAACAACTGTAGAGTCCGCATAACTTATACGGCGTAATTTATGGTAATCGGCCGTCTAGAAATACGCGAACCCTTTTATTTTTTTTTTCAATCTGAAAGCGCTCTACGCTAATAAATGCGCACTTGCTTATTCGCGAAGGCACTGGTTTTTCAGACACGCGAAAGTGCGTGTGTGATTGGTGAAAGCAGCGCCCACTTTGCATATAGGGACCGCGTGGAAAGAAGTTTGAATGAAATCACCATTAGAAACTGTGCCCTTGAGAATATTTAGGCTTTAGCATTGAACGGCTCCTTTTATGATGCTATGGTGTAGCGGAGCTATTTCTCGCTACACAAACTGGTTAGACGAGGTAATAAACTAAAGGACCAGAGGTCTCCCAGGCGTTTCCTAATTTTTTTACATCATCGCCTGCACGCTCTAGAAATTGCATAAAATAAATGACTCGTTGTTTGCCAAGGTTCTTGTAACCCCCCCAATCATGTTGGGCTAGGATATTACCCCGACAGTTTCTGCTTCGGGACCTCCGAATGTGCAGTTATATGCCCACCTTGTATTTTATTTCGTGAAATTCCCTTCCGTCACAAAAAGACAAGTTGCCGGAGGTAGGAACCGAGCCTACAACCTTCGGATAACGAGTCCGATGCTCTACCAATACAACCTTCGGATAACGAGTCCGATGCTCTACCAATACAACCTTCGGATAACGAGTCCGATGCTCTACCAATATTGGTAGAGCATCGGGCGCAGAGCATCGGACGCGTTATTCGAAGGTTATAGGTTCGGTTCCTGCCAGCGGGAACTTGTCCTTTTGTGATTGAAGGAAATTTGACGAAATAATATGCAAGATGGACATATAACTGCAAATTCGGAGGTCCCGAAGTAGAAACTGTCGGGGGGAGCTAGCGCGACATGAATGGGGGGTTACAAGATTCTTGGCAAACAGAGAGTCATTTATTTTATGCAATTTCTACAGCGTCAGTAACAAAGAGGAAGAATAATCATAAATACAGAAATCACCATGATAATCACGAATGTAAGAATAGAGATTTAAAAAAAGTCAAATTTAATAAATCACAAAGGTAATCCGCAGAAATCCAAACAAGGATAAATGGCGCGTGCAATGATCAACGCGAACACGTATCAAATATAGGCAAAATTCAAACACTTGGAATTGGCAACAGCACATTGCGAAACTGTACTTCAGAAAAAAACTTGATGAATTCTGTGCGTCTGACAAACTGTTAATGAAGTGCTGCTTAGTAATACGTTTGAATGATAATAGTCAAGATCACTTTATATCCGGTGGTAATGAATTCCAAAATGAAATGCCTGAAAATGCGACGGCTAATTTTTCGTAATTTGTTTATTGTATTATTGTTGTTATTGTTGTTGATGAAGCTGCAGCGAGTAGAACCCGGAATATTAGGCTAGGTATTTATAACACGAAGCATTAGTAGTAACACCTTATGATTGAACAACATGCGCAACAAAGAACATTTAAAGGGGTTCGTAGACTTTAATTTCTTCACATTCATCATAATTACAACATTATAGGTAAAGAGCACAAATACAGCCCCTAGACTTCCCGTGGCTTCACTGCTTGTGGGTTTCATTAGGTTATGCATAAAAAAAAAATCGAACCCTGATTCCTCTGCCCAAGTTCTTGCCTATACGAATGTGAGACAAAGTTAACACAATATCATTGACTGATTACGTGGTCCGCTATTCACTATGACGCTTAGGAATTGCTGTCAGAGCTGCAGAGTACTTGAGATGGTGCATCAGTGAAGATATGCTGCCCTTGCATGACTAACTGGAACGTTACTGGTAGGTGGTTCATTACAGAGCTGAAACGTTTTCCGAGCTGTACGGTCTACAGAAAAACCGTTAAAACGATAACATTACTATGTACAAATTGGAATTCTCATATTTACAACAGGCTGCATACCTTAGATATAATGAGAGAGAGAGAGAGAGAAAAACGCCGAAAGAGAGAGAGGGTGTGTGTACAGTAATCACGGATTTTTTTTTAATTGCGTGAGTTTGCCCTACGGCATCAATACATATCACACAAAACTAATCACGGATTCAAACGCGACATAAATTTTTTTTAACACGAAAGTATTTTATGCCGGGTTCCACCAAGACTTCAGTGACGTATTTCCGTCACGGAAATGACCCTAATATATTGATCATGGACGTTAGTCGTCAGGACACAGATGCACCACCAAGCGTCAGCGTGGATGCATCCAGGTTAAACGGTTTATAAATGTCAAACACCAATAGACATTGCGCAAGCTCTCTCATATATATGTACAGTAAACATTCGACTACTTCTGTAAGTGCACGTTTCACTTTCGTGTTATACCGATTTCTATGAGGGAGGGATCAACTCTTTTTTTAATATTACGACTGGTATGCGCAATTGCTCGAGATAACCCCTTCATGCCTTGACGAATCCGGTCTCTATGATAATGTCGGCTCTGCAGTCTACGCGTTCGAGTCGAAATTACGTCGGTATGACACGAACTGAAGGTGGTGGAAACGAAAGTATAGGCGTTACTTAGCCCTAAATTACCCTGTTTAAATCCGTTAGTATCGTACGTCCCATAGAATCCGAGGTACGCAAATGTGACGTACCGGGAAAGCATTCGAATGGACAGCCACATTTGTGTGTCGCTAAATGACAGCTTTGACCCACCACTAAATGCGCAAATGAGGAATGAATACACCAAACAGCGATAAGTGATTAGAACGAACCAACTAGAGATCTTTGAAAGAGGGACTAATGAGATTGTGTTTTTTTTTTCTTCATTTCATGTTGCTGCCTGCCTTTCTTGACTTGACCATCTGAAGGTAAGTTGAGTATTGTGGTTTCTTATCTTTCGTTGAAAGTAAGGAAGAACGTAGCAAGGAGGATCTGAATAATCACAGGACATCACAGCCATAACGTGTCCTTCCACATTTTTGACCACCTTAGCAGATCACTTTGCACTGTATTAAAACATGGTTTTTATTTTTCGTGTATGTACCCACCCCTTATGTAATACCCCTTCAATGGGGTCTTTAAGGAATCAAAATGAAATGAAATATAGCCAACGCCCTGGAAGAATCTAGAAAGCGGTCTATGAGTGCAAACCGGCAACACAAATAATAAAGAAAGAACAAAAAAGAGGAATAGGAAACTGCAAACGGCATTTTCTTATATATGTAAAAAACTGAGGGTGAGAGATAGCATGAAAAGATGGAGGCAAAGTACGTTCTGTTTTCTGGCCTTGGGATGATAGCCGGAAGTGTTGAGATACCGGAAGTCGAGGTCGACGTGGGAAAGAAAGAAAGAACGATGCTCTAAACAGGTATATAAGATATTTATAAGGCGAATTGTCCAGTGGGGAGGAAGCTTTCAGCGGTATGCCGGTGCCAGGGCAGGAGCCTAAACGAAAAATGGTGCGGCAGGTACTTCCTTCGTGGCTAAAACGGAAATGAACGTGTTTTCTTTCTCCGTTCTTTTTTATTTTCATTTTTTTCGGACGATATCCTCCATTTTTTTACTCTTTTGCTCGCTCAGCTTGGCAGGTGAAGATCTTTTCCAGAATACCGCGTGAAATATGGTGCCGGACTCGGGAAAGCTTTTCGCTGGATTACGAGAAAAAAGTGAATGAGGAGGTTTTTTTTTTTTAAAGAAAAAATTATTACTTTTTGGTGAAGTGTAATAACGTTGGACGTTTCTTTGAGGCGATGGTGTATGAAAATTTATTCTCCGATTTCCTCGTGCTGAAAAAAGAAATGAATTCCAACGGTAGCGGTTTTTGTGTTTGTTTGTTTTCGTTTTTTGTGCGAAAGAAGAAAAAAATACAACTCGAGTGGTCAGTGTAGCGGCCAGCGTGATTGGTTCAGAGATGGATGAGCGTCATCTATTCATGCACAGCTGCGTGCGTTGTTTTTCTGATGCATCCTTTTGGGCTTTTTTTTTTTTTTTTTTGTAGCTGCATGGTTGCTTCCAGCTGAGATATGGTTTTGGAAATGTTCCGTGCTTTCGCAAAAAAAGCCTTGGTATGAAAGGTGTTTATATGCTTTTTTAAATGTTTAGATACCAAAGAATTTTTTAATGCGGGTTGAGACTTTCTTTGGACAAGAAATTCAGTTTTGGGATTTTGCAATCACCTCAGAGAAAATTCCTTTATCTTTCAGAAAATATATCACACCTGGGCAATCCTGTGATGCAAAATTATTTTTGGTCCTTGTTCTTTGACACTTTGACAGGAAATGAGCTTGTACCCCTACGTAATTTCTCCGTTTTTCTCATAACAAAATTTTTGGAGTTTGTGTGCCATTTTCTCGGGAACTATCGGCCGTAAGCAAACACGAATTCTCACATGCATTAATTAATGGAACTTACATGACTGGGGCTAGAATCAGTAGCCTAGGTGTGCTTGTATTTTTTTAGTGTCAACAAAATTCATATGTCATTTTTGACTTATCGAAAAACGTAAAAAAAAAAACATGTCTAGTTCTTGCTGCGCATTCGCAATTTTATTTCCACTTCTGTAAATAGTTAGTTGCTACTTTTGCGCAAAATTACAATGCTCCGTAAATTGCAGATCTGAACAAAAAATTATCTATGAAGAATAACTAAAAAAACTAAAATAAAAACACATAACACAATTTGAAACTAAGTTTTGACTCCGTTGCAACCTGCCTCTACATTTAAAATAGTATCTTGAAAATTTTAAGCCATAGCTTTTATTACCGCTGCTGTGCAGCCAAATTTCGCGACTCACGTGCGAAGTCTCAGCCCACCTTCAACTTTCGAGAAACTCAACAGCATTCGCATGTATGTAAGCGTACCGATTAGCACACTGGAAGATGGCACAGTTTATACTGATAAAAGATTCCCGCAAAAGTATCTTTACGATGTCCTCTTGTAGGGAGTTGTCTCTTACAACTGAAATGAATGTGAAATATCTGTTTCTTAAAATAATTTCGCCCTAATATGCGCGTGCTGGTGAGTCAGTGTGACGTCAGTAAGTACCTCCTCTTCATGAAGTCGATAGTTTGGCGGAATCCCGCCTGGCCGGGGAATGACCTGGGCGAAGGAAACACAGCGCCGACCAACATCAAGATATATTCTTAAAGAGACGTTTCGGCTCCCACACGGGAGCCTTGTTCACAATGGAGCATGAGGTGCGTCACATCATGCTCCAGCTGAAACGTCTTTTTAAGAACATGTTTTTACGTTGGCCGGTACTGTGTTTTCTACGTCTACCTCCCCTTTGCCCTACGTTTTGTTCGTGAGGTCCTCAGAGGGAGGGGGTCGGGAAGAGAGGGACGGTGCTACCGTGAAACTTCACCCCCCCCCCCCCCCTCCCTCCGCACTCCCCTAACAGCGAACACTGCGCACGCCTATGCTTCCACTGTAATGAGGCTGAAAACTCCGTATTCCTACTTCACCGCGGGAAGTGCGATTCCAAGCGAGACTACCATCAGAGGCGGTGTCAAGGGGTGGGGAGAAGGGGGGGGAGAGGGGGGAGCAAGGAGGCGGGTCAACCTATGATTGTGTTTTGACTATGTCGCATCTTGTGGAAGTAATGGGTGGAGGGGTGTTGGTGAAAGTTTCGAAGGGGGGTGGTGGCTGCTTCCCCCGTGCTCCGTTCTGGTGCCACCCATGGCTTCTGTAAAACCATTAAATTGCTCGACCACGCTTAGAACCACATCAGCAACCAAGTTTCGGGGCGAAAACTAGTGGCGCAAGGCTAAAGACACAGCAGAGCTGATCGGCACCTCGCTGGTCCTGGCGTTTCGAGGTTATGCCAAAGTTTTCAATCGTAGATCTGCATGCGTCTGTTCCACGACTCGGTTAGGCGTATCAACGTGGCCTTTCGCCGCCGTTCATCGTGGTTAACATCCGCGGCGTGGCTCTGCCGCGACCTCACGTTGAGCAAGGCCAATGCAAACTCGTCTTCCCCGACCCCGTCAAAGGTGGCCTGGCAGTCTCATCACGACTGGCGAAGCAGAGCGGCTGCGCGCAGTGTCGAGGCGACTAGGCGGAGCCAAGCGCAGGTGCGCCGCGTTGATGCCACCGCGCATGCGCCCTCGCAGTCAGCTGACAGGAGCTCGTAGGAGCCGTGTCTGGGCTCACGGAGCAGGCGTGAAGCTATGCCACCGGTTGTTAGGCAACGCACGTAGACGTCAACGCTGCAAAAAGTTCTCTGTTCGCGACGGACGGACAAACTGTCTGCTTGGACAGCTCCGCTTTTAAAGAAGTTTACGTGGTGTCGTGATTCGTCCTGGGATCGATTACCGGTAACCGATGCGGAAACGTTAGCTTTACTGTGTGTACTTTTAACGCGACAGCGTTAAAGAGCTCATTTCGCAGAAATTCCGGCGTCAGCGTCAGTGTCGCCGTCGTTGGTTGGGAGCGACAAATCATCTTGTCCGTGACCGAAAAATCGAGAAAGATGCAAATAAAATAAACAGTAAAAATTTTCGGGTCCCAGTGAGGATCGAACGCAGGCAGTCTGCGTGGCAAGCAATTGTTCTACCACACAGCCCCGCCTCTGCTTGGAAATACAGAGAAAATAACTTCACCTGCTTGGAAATGCAGTCAAAATAACTTTCATGCTTCGCAAACGCATGCGTCCTTTATATAGGCGTCGCAATATAACATGTAATATCCCAGTAATATTGCGTGGTACAAGCGTACATTGCCATCGGGCGTTAGAACATGTGGCTATCATAACGATTTCGTAGTTTAAAGCCTGCCACCCGTTACAAAAAGCACACACCTTACTGCGCGTATTCCCTTAACATCACGTAGTGGGTGCATAGCAAGTATGCACTAAGTGGTTGAAGTACGCACTCGGGACAGGATATCGCTATCGCGTTGAACTCTTAAAGGCGAAGCTTAGGGGTCCCCCCAATTTTTCATCTTCTGAAAATGCTTCGCTATCATCCAGGCAGGCGCGCAGCCATGCCAGAGCCTTTGAGAGAGAGAACTTTAGGAAAGGTAGGGAGGTTAACTAGGCTCTGTCCAGTTTGCTACTCTACACATGGGGAGGGGAATAAGGGAGTAAAAGAGAGAGGGAAAGACAGAAAGGCCGTTTTACTTATGAACTCTTTGGGCTGTATAGGGAGAGAACATCTCTCTGAACAAGTCGGCTCTTCTGTGGTTTCCATATACATTTCAGGTCTGGCGCCCCGTTTGTCATCCAGGCTTCAAAGGACCGGCTTTCTACCCGACGCTCAAAGAACGTCGAGATGCCGTCGTATCGACTGGAAGTCCGTTTCGTTTCGTGTCATATCGTCCCGCGCTTCAACACTTCGCGATATCTCGCCACTGTATTGGACATGACGTTTTCGCTGTCGTTCGCTGAAGCGGGGGGAGATATACCGTTGTCTTGTTTACTCTGTGCAGCTGTTTATTTTTCTGTGGTGAATTCGGCACCGTTTCCCCGTGAGCTTTAGACTTTTGCGACACGTCGTGAAACAAGAACGAAATAAACAGACCAGCTCCCGTGCCGAGGCTCTTGAAATCTACAGTCGGCATCGACGCGTCGCTCTGAATTTTGACGCCCATCGTTGGAAGCACTTTTGCAAACGCGTCTTTGTTCCGCGAAGTGGGCGGCGCGGACGTTTGTCTTTCTCAATCATGTAAACACGATAAACTACTTTTTGCGCAAAAATTTTCAGGACAAAGACGAAACAAACACGGACGTCTTTGTCCTGAAAATTTTTGCGCAAAAAGTAGTTTATCATGGAATACCAACTAGCTCGGACCCACACCTTGTCATGTAAACACGACTCCGTAAATTATGGGAATGTTTCTTCTTTTTTCTCAGCGACAATCATATCGCGAAAGTGAAACGCGTCAAAGTATAGAAAAAGAGGCTGATTTGTTCGACAAGAACTGCAAGTTCGTAAACTCTCGCTGGGTTTATGACAAAAAAAAAAAAAAAAAGAAAGCGATTGAAAAATACCACATATCTAAAGTGCGCATTTGAAAACTATATTTACCTGAGCTTCTTCGAATGCACGTAGTTCACTGCGCGCCACGATGCACCACGCGAGACGGGTCTGTTTCGGTTTTTTTTTCATTCACTATCTATCTATCTATCTATCTATCTATCTATCTATCTATCTATCTATCTATCTATCTATCTATCTATCTATCTATCTATCTATCTATCTATCTATCTATCTATCTGTCTGTCTGTCTGTCTGTCTGTCTGTCTGTCTGTCTGTCTGTCTGTCTGTCTGTCTGTCTGTCTGTCTGTCTCTGTCTGTCTCTGTCTGTCTGTCTCTGTCTGTCTGTCTGTCTGTCTGTCTGTCTGTCTGTCTGTCTGTCTGTGTACGATGCCCTCGTTGTTGATAAAGTCTTTTGATACCTAACTTACCTTAGAGTGAAACTGGAGCACGAAGCGAAACTGAATCGAGGGGAACGTAGTAGAAGCCAGAAGTGGACTGATATAGCGGAAAGGGAAATCTGAATTAAGTTAATATAGATCTGCCGCGGATGCTAGAAAACTAGCGTAATATTTTCGCGATGTCCCAGAAACGACGCCGGTGAGTTCTCGGTGGAGTCCGCTGTAAAACGCTTTCGTTGTCCAAGAACAGCGCATGCACCTCCCGGCACAAATACAGGCGCAAGCAAAAAAAAAAATAAATAAATAAATAAATAAAGAAAAGAAAAACAAGGAAGAAAAAAAGACAAAAGAGTGCTTGTTTCGATCTTGCGTAGAAATGTTTTTATATGCTTTATTTTGCTTCCGTCATCACTCATCCCTTTCTATACACGGCGCTGTCAGGTCGTTCGAAGGTTCTGTTGAAACGCTTCAACAAGCACCAGTTCTCCCTGTATTGCATGTCGACTTTTGAGGAGACCGAGTTTCTGGATGCTTCCATGAAGTCCATCAATGTCCGCTCCATCTTACTCGCTAGCCTGCATGTTTCGCAGTGTTCCGACTGCTCCATACTCGAGCCTGTATGCATTTTAAAGAATTTCCTAATGTAAAATTAGAAAGAAACTCTGTGAATGTCGTTTTAAGCGGATAGAATTTCTGTAGTCCTTTGGGGTGATCTATCTGTAACGCCAACGCGGGACGCTGGTCACTATTCGAGTTTTATGAGACATATAAGACTCTCTCCTTAATATTTGACCCGCCACGGTAGTTCAGTGGTTATGGTGCTTGACTGCCGACCCGATGGCTGCGGGATCGAATCCCGGCTGCGGTGGCCATATTTAGACGAAGGCAAAATGCTAGAGCCTAACTATGAGAGTGAAATAACTAGAAGAATAAGGATGAGGTGGGGCACATCCGGCAAGCATTCTCAAATCATGAATGGTAGT
This sequence comes from Rhipicephalus appendiculatus, assembly GCA_030522465.1. NCBI lineage: Eukaryota > Metazoa > Arthropoda > Arachnida > Ixodida > Ixodidae > Rhipicephalus > Rhipicephalus appendiculatus. The sequence goes on from JALIZH010017788.1 coordinate 37,485, forward strand.
CTACCACTATCCCTCAAAGGAAGGTATATAGGAGCTGCATCTTACCGGTGCACACCTACGGAGCGGAAACCTGGAGGCTCACAAAGAGGGTTCAACTTAAATTGAGGACGACGCAGCGAGCGATGGAAAGGAAAATGATAGGTGTAACCTTAAGAGACAGGAAGAGAGCAGAGTGGGTCAGGGAACAAATGGGGGTTAAGGATATCATACTTGAAATCAAGAAGAAGAAATGGACATGGGCCGGGCACGTAGCACGTCGGCAGGATAACCGCTGGGGTCATTAAGGGTAACTGACTGGATTCCAAGAGATGGCAAACGCGTCAGGGGGAGACAGAAAATTAGGTGGGTAGATGAGATTAAGAAGTTTGCAGGTATAACGTGGCAGCAGAAAGCACGGGTTGATTGGCGGAACATGGGAGAGGCCTTTGCCCTGCAGTGGGCGTAGTCAGGCTGATGATGATGATGATGATGATGATGATGATGAAAATGCTAAAGGCCCGCGTGCTCATATTTACGTGCACGTTAAGGAACCCCAGGTGGTCAAAATTTCCGGAGCCCTCCACTGCGACGTGTTTCATAAATACATCGTGATTTTTTGCGACGTGAAACCCCGACAATTATGATATCATTATCGCGGGACGAGGCAAAAAAACGTGTGGCCTGCAGCGGGCGACCGCAAACACTGGAATGGGAGGCATCGTGCTGTTGTCAGTTTACGTCACAAATCTCCTTTTCTTTTTCTCAGCTGCTGTTGCGCTATAGCACAAAACACCATCAAGCAGGAGGTGAGACTGGGCAGGTGCGACTAATGCCTTCGCTCTTAGTAGCACCTGTTCTGTCCCACCTTCCACGTCTGTGAGGTGTCTAGAGTAGCGCCATTTATGCTACGATTAACCGAATGCGCCACGTAGCCCAACAAGACCTATCACTCATGTCTTCTTTCATTCCCTTAGGTCCGTTCCCTGTGGCGCTGAGTCGAGCTCCTCATTGGCTACACAAAATGACGCCGCTTTCTTTTTCCCCCCTTTTTTCTAACAATAAGCCATGAATCATGACTTCCAGCCTTACTTTCGAAGAAAAAGAAGAACGCCCAAGAAGCGGGCTAAAGATAACGTCATTACCATTTTTTTTTTGTTAAGCGAAGCTGTGTATAATTAGGATAACTGTAACTACGCTCACAATTACCTACCCGACAGAAACTACCATCATCAGGAGCGACCTTTACCTTCTTTTTTTTGTTGTTGCTGTACTTTTTGGGGGGGGGAGGGGGGGTGGGGGGAGGGGGGTCTGCTGTGACCACCCAGACTGGGCTGAAGGGGTGGCTGGCGAAGTGGCTGATTTCGTTGACGTGCCTGCGAGTGGTGAGTAGTCCAGTTTGTAGGCCAGTGGTGCGTCACCACTGAACCGCAAAAAATAAACAAAAATGAATGACTGAAGAGATGAAAGAATAAACAACTAAATAAATAAATAAATAAATAAATAAATAAATAAATAAATAAATATCCTGCGCGCTGTACTTCTGGCCCGCGAAAATCGAGTGGGAAGTACTTTTTAGGAGCATGCGCTAAATTGAATGTAATAATTCTTTGTTAACATCTTGAAAGAGCATCAGTACAAAATTTGCTTCCTAAGGCCGCATTGGGCTTGAAGGTCAGATCTGACAGACAGCGTACAGTAATGGTCGCAGCGAACAGAAAAACAACAGAAAAAAGAAAAAAATGCAGAAAAAACTATATATCAACGAAACAAATAAATTGGTGCGCTGCACAGCTTTGCTCGTCATCCGACTCCACAGAACCAAGTGGCTCGTAAATATTTCTTGCTGTCGCCGCTGATTTGGTTTAGAAACTCTCAACAAAGAGCTAAATTTGGCGCATCCGTTTTGCCAGAGTGTCTATGCTGCAAAATATGTCATGGAAACAAGAAGGCCAGATGAACTGGAGTCAGTTCACAGATTGTGCGATATTGCTCTGGTCGCGTAAATGCTTGACCCGCAGGTCGTGGGATCGAATCCCGGCCACAGCGGCCGTATTTTCGATGGAGGCGAAAATGCTCGAGGCCCGTGTATGCTTAGATTTAGGTGCACGTTAAAGAACCCCAGGTGGTCGAAATCTCCGGAGCCCTTCACTACGGCGTCTCTCATAATCATAAGCTGGTTTTGGGACGCTAAACACCAATAATTATTACTATTACGCTTGGCCAGTGTAAATTATTACATGCCTCATCAAACGTGAAAACTGGCTGGTGTCCCCCGTAGGCGGCATCAACACGATTCATGCAAAAAAAGATCACGTGTGTGACGTCACCACCAGTTGTCATGACGTCACAGATCGCCACACATTTGACGTCATCATGACGTCGTTGTGACGTCAACTGCATGATATCACTTGACAACATCATCACCGGACACATCGCTTGGTCAGAGGGGGGCCGATCACGGAGGCAGGGCTAATCCGGGTGAGGTGCCCCCCGATCTTGGAGGCAGTGCAAAATCACGTAAAGCTTTCGTTGGGTGGCGCGGTAGGATCAATACATCGACTGTGAAGGTGAAAGCATAAGGAACACTGTGAAGTTTATTCTTAGGCTGTTGTCGACCATAGACCGTGCACGCCAGGGCCATCGTCGCTGGCATAGGTACTGTCGGCCGCAAAAGTTTGCGGGATCTGCAGCGCGTGGCGGAGCGGCGGAAAACTGCATTGCTGCGCCGCCTGCCGTGACGCGGCATAGTGTCGAGGTTATCTGTCACGGCTTCCGAGATTAGATCCAGCAACGGCGCCTTGTCTAAACGCGCCGTTGCCAGTCGCCGAGGCCGCGGACGATAGCCTCAACACCACGCCGCGTCACGATAGGCGGCGCAGCAATGCAGTTTTCCGCCGCTCGGCCACGCGCTGCAGATCCCGCAAACTTTTGCGGCCGACAGTACATGAGAGCTGTACATACGTTTGGCACTTTCAAACAATATTTGAAATAAAAGAGAGTGGGTAATACAGAAACGTTGATGTACACGTAGTAAATTGAGGCTGATACCACGACATTTCTTTGTATTACAATTTCAAAGGAAAAAAGAAAAATCAGAGATCCTTGGAAGACCCTAGAAGCGCATTCTCCATAGGAAGCAAGATGTTGGACAGACTAGTCATTACCATTTTGTGGGGCGGTGAGGACAATGGCCACGCAGGTTATCTTGATGTATTCTGATTTCACCCGCAAATATCTCCACTATGTCCACGTAACCATATATCCCCGCTTTTGGTCATCCCGAGCCGAAGAAGCGTGCGGAAGGCCTTACAATATCTTTCAGCCGCGTCTTTCAACGCAGACTGAATTTTACTTGGATGCAATCGCAATTCCATCGAATTCACGTGCCTCATCAATTGCAGTGCTAAGCGCCCAGAAAAATCTTGGGAACGTCCGCTTTTCTTTTTCGTAGAACAATTTATAAACAGGCAGAATATTGCCGTTGCTTCCCGAAGGAAGAAGAAAAAAGCGTTATTTCCATAGGCGTGCGCAGGGTTCCCCTTCAGGGGGGGCAGGGGGGGGGGGGGGCGAAGGTTCATCGCAGCGCCCCCCCTCCCTATTAAGTCAATATATGGGCCAGACTTTGCGCCCCCCCTCTCTTTGGTGACTAGGGGGGGCGGCCGCCCCCTCTGCCCCTCTCGTGCGCACGCCTATGGTTATTTCCTCTTCCTGTTTTTTTTTTCTTTTTGTCATTCAGCCCCACATTGTATCTATGCCAGTGTGTACCTGTTACAGACGCCCCTCGTGGGTTTTGCTTCCTGGGCAGATATTGTAGTCCTCGTTCTTTTGGAAGCCGCGAGGGCTCAGCGAAAACATGCTTTTGCACTCCGGTGTCCTCCCTATTGACCGACGGGACGGATCCTCGCGACAGACCGGCGAAATAGCTTCCGCGCGCTTCGCCAGGAGAAACTCCTACAGCTGAGGGGGTATTTTTATAGCCACCGGTGTCGTTCTAACGCCCGCTCCAGAAATGTAAACTTTAGTGTGTGTGTGTGTGTGTGTGTGTGTGTGTGTGTGTGTGTGTGTGTGTGTGTGCGTGTGTGTGTGTGTGTGTGTGTGTGTGTGCGCGTGTGTGTGTGTGTGGTTTCTATGTGCGCTTTCTGCTCACTGACTCAACGGCTTCAGGGATATCAAACCTGGTATTCGCAATGCCCACGAACTATAGGGGGGCGCGCTGTACGATCCAATATGGCGCCCGGAGGACGATCAACCCGTTTGTTAGCATAGGAACAGATAGTACGTGCGAACGTACAGCCCGAGCCACTTTCACCGGATGAAGTCATGAGCTGCTCTGAAACGTATATGAGACCAAAATACTTTACCAAACCACGGAAGCTCGCCACCTACTTATTTGCCGCGGAGTGAGAGGTTGTATTTCAGTTCCGTAACCGTGTATGAACGATTCTTTGCGAAATCCTGTGCGTGCTACAGAAAACTGCATGAACTAGAATTGACGTATGAACTGAACGGCACTCCGAGGCATAGGTCGGCAAACTCACTCATGAGTCGACTCACTCAGACTCACTAAGACTAAGACCGAGCTGTGAGTCTGAGTCTGAGTCCGGGTGAGTAATATTTTGGTGAGTCTGAGTCCGAGCGAGTCCGAATGAAAAAAAATTTCAGTGAGTATGAGTCCGAGTGAGTCTCGTTAAAGAAAACTTTGGTGAGTGTGAGTCCGAGTGAGCCCGAAGGGCGAGATATATTTCACGAGTGAGTCTGAGTGAGCTCGATCATTGTTTTGCCGACCTCTCGTCCTATCTACCCCACTTCAGCACTACTAATCAGCCTTATGTCGTCTCACGTTTATAATAATTATGTCTACTCGCACACTAACGCAGTAGTGTTCACATGCCAGCTCTATATTAATTGAACAGATGCGTGAGCGACGGAGGGAAGGAGGTTTCTTGACCTCCCCCCTCCCCCATTTTCTTTCAAACGAAAGCCTTGTAAAAAACATATCGTGGGAGTCACCACTTTCTATAAAAACGTCGTTAGTGGATTGCAGCCACTCGTAGCTCGTATTTAAATATACGAGATCAAAAGCGTCATGCAGAGCAACGATCATGCGAGATATCGGTGTTAAAAAGCATTGACACTTTGGACCAAACAGCTGATAGTGCGCCAACAGACTCATGAGTCGACTCACTCAGACTCACTCAGACTCAGATAGAGCCGTGAGTCTGAGTCTGAGTGAGTCTAAGTGAGTATGTTTGATGTTTGATGAGTGAGTATGAGCGAGCTCTAAATTTTCTGCCGACCTATGCTCCGAGGTAGTATGTACCGAGCCTGCCTGACGTATTTGCCGCAGTAGTAGGCCGCTAGCGAGCAGCGTAATCGCTGCTGCACGGGACCGAATGTTTAACGTGGTGATGGTTTGCAAACATATTACGCCACCCCCCCCCCCCATTACTCGCACAGTCACTGTAGCCACCGCTGTGGTGGCTACATGGTTCTAACTACTGGAGGGAAAGCTACCCCATATATTGCGTTGGATGACAGTGGGAATAGAAACCAGCACCTACGGTGTTGCTGGAAGCAGACAGCGCACAACACCTCTCTTGCCCCTGATTTCTATTGTTTCATATGTTGCCTGTGAAATGAGCTATCTTTATTACGACCATCTCGCCTAAGAGGAATTTTCTAATAAACTAATACTTTATTGTGTTCGTAACGTACTGTCCTACTCATTGGAAGGACAGTAACCGAATAGTAACGTACACTGACTCCGAGTGTATACAACAGTGCACAACAGAGCCGCGCCGGTGGCTCAGTGGTTACGGTGCTTGGCTGCCAGGGTTGCCGTTGTGTGGGTTTGAAAAATAGCCAGAATTCAAGCTAAAAGTAGCCAAAGTAGCAATCCCATTCAATATTATCGCCTAATTTGTAGCCAAATAGAACAGAAGCGGCTTTAGAGGTACATTTTTTTATTATTGGACAATAAATAACGTTATTATCAATAAGAAATACCATAGAAATAAGGGAGGGGATGACACCACGCCCATCGGCCGATAGGACAAAAAAAGCTTAGAAAAAAGGGCATTTTCTCTGGAAATAATTAGAAAAATAGCTTCCTAATGCGCCAGAACAGAAGTTCAAAAGCAGCCCGAAATTGTGGTGGAAGGGTATGTTTTATCGAACATAAATAATAAAAATAGACGTTTTCCCAAATAGTCAAGGGCTTCGGCAAGTGCCCTCCCCCGCCCCGAAAATACTTCCTGGCTACGGGCCTGTTATTATTAGTATTATTATTATTATTATCAGACGCAAACTCTTGCCGAAAACGTTATTTAACAGCTAAATAGCTGGACCAGCAACGTGGACATTAGCGCTGATTGATTCTTAACGAAGAAAAACTACCACGGTACCACGGAAGGAATATTTCAAATTATGGATGTCGCTAATAGCGACCAAGTCTCGAGGTTTTTCGCTCCGCCGCAAATTAGCGCTGAAACGCCGTGAAAAAAGCCAAGACGCATCCAAAGCCGCGCCTGACACGATATCGATCACCGTTAGACTTTACAGGGAACTACGGAACGACCGAGATTAGATCCTGTGCAAAGCCGTGAAACGGCGTGGCGGGGAGACCAGCCAACTTTAATTTGGCAGCTCTAGTTTCCGGAGACTTAGTTTCTACTAGAAAAAATAGCATCGAAAGAAAATATAAACTACTTCGCGCCATTAACGCAGCCGCTAGGTCAGCGCAAACTCTCACCATCTCCTCTCCCCTTTCCGTCTATTTCCCTCTGTTGAATCCTTTCGGCTTCTCTTGATTCGTTGGTTGGGGAGGATAGGGGATTTACCCTTCTCTGCTATTTCCCTATTTCGCTACTCACCACAGCGGTCGCTGTCGCGCATTTTCCTAACGCAATTTCTTCTCACTCTCCTTTCATCGCGGATCTCTTTCATGAATTGCACAACACTAGCATCGGTCTAAACAGAGCTCCTCGTTGCGTTGGTTGGGTTAAAAGGGAACTTCTTTTTGCCATTTTCCCCCCACTGCTTCACTACACCGAATGCTGCGTTATTTAGCAGTTCTGATGCTTTCGTTGGGCAAGGAGGAACAATATTAATCCATACTGTTTACCCCTCTCTCTGTCTCCTTGCCTATATCGTACTCTTTCTGACCCTTTACCCTCTCCTTTCCCTCTATTCCCCTCTCCTCAACCCCTCCTGCTCCCCTCGGTTCGTTGGTTGGGGATTCACCCTCCTCTATATTTCCCTATTTCGCTACTCACCATAGCCGTAGCGTCGCCCCTCTTCCAGAGGAGGGACGAGATCTTTTCCCTATCTCGTCCTCTCTCTCCTTCCATTCCTGGACTCCGCAATATTAGCGTCCTTCTAAACAGCGCTCTTCGATTCGCTAGTAAGGGAAAGGAGCTTCCCCTTTCCCCTCTCTCCCCATTCTCTCTGCTGCGACACTACAACGACTGCGGCGTTCTTTAGCAGTGTCGTTGCTTTCGTTAGGCGAGGAGGAGCAATATTACTCCTTACTCTTTCCCTCTCTCTCCCTCTTCTTCCCTAT
>JALIZH010017789.1:0-48922 GCA_030522465.1 Rhipicephalus appendiculatus
CGCAACGGTGCGATGATGCCTATATCATAAGGAGCGTTGTTCACGGTATACCTTCCGGTTGTGCAATGATTGACCACAGCTTGGCGAGTCACAGGAGTTGACATGTGATGTTTATTACATTGTTGTAAAGCCGATAGTGAACACGACATCCACAGTTAACGTTGGCGTGATATGACACGATTGCAAGGTTTTTCTCGAAGCTGTCTCAAGCACTGGCGCGGCTCTGTAGTAGAATACCTCTTTTCATCCTCTTTTTTTTTTTTTCTCTCTCCTGTTACTTTTTATATCCGCTTTGTTTCCGTTGATTACTATTTCTTCCTTTGTGTATTTTCTTTCTTTCTCTCGCTCTTTCTATCTTTATTTCCTTCTTCCCTTTCTTTGTCTTTCTCTCTTTGCCTTTCTTTGTATGCCATAGTTTACACTTCCCTCTCGTCATTTTGGTCCTACTCTCACTCACTTCTCATTTCCTCACCATTACTAACCTTTCCTATCTCCTTGTTACGCTACACTATAAAAGACTATGATTGGCTCTGCTATCATGCCTGGATAGCCGAGTGCTTAGGTTGGTTGCCTTCGGATCGCTGGTACGCAGTTTCAAATACAACTTCGTGAAGAATTTTTTTCGTGAATAAATTTCCTCTTTCTTTTTTCTCGCAGACCCAGGTCCGGGGTCCGGAGGGCCTGGGCCATCGCGGAGGGTCTTCTCCTTCCAGGGCCGACCTGGGTGGAGCCGCCGACTGGTTGAGGGCGTCTTTGGACTTCCTTAAACTAGTCCCTCTGCATTTTATAAAAAGTTCTTTGTATGTATCTATGTTCTCTTTTCTTACTTCTTTCTCTCTCAATTTCTATTTTGTTCTCCCCTTTCTTTATCTCTATATACTCGCTCTCTCAAGCACAAGAGTTATTCCATCTCAAGCCGTACAAATCGGGGCACGTGGGGTGGGAGCTAAGAATAAGGCGGAGAAAAGGATGCGATGCATACCCGAAAATCTTGGGTATGCATTGGGTCCAAGGTTGACCCCGCCCTGAGTGGTATATTTTTTAACAGGGTGGAACGTGATCTCTTGCTAGAATTGCAGGGAGTTGTCGTTAGGGTATTACGCTATGTGGACAATTTTTGGTACTAGGGAACAATGTGTTAATGGAAACATTCGTAAGGGTTATTTTAGGAGCATTTAATGCGAAAGGTGGAGGTTTGAAATTCACTTACGAGGTGCCGATTGAAAACCCCCCTACAGTTTCTCGACCTTACACTGCATTTTTCAGCTAACCATACATGTTTTAAGTACGCCCCTTGGTCTAGCAAGCCCATTTTGAGTTTCTGTTTGTTTCATTCGAAGGTTATAAAAAAACGGAGTAGCCCTCTCCTGCCTGAAATCCGCTGTTAACAGGTCGTGCCAGCATTTGGCACAAGACAGCTTCAATGAGCAGCTACTGCGACTAAAGAATTCTTTGCATTAGGAAACAGCGCTACAAGACGGGACGAAGAAAGGACACAAACCACGGCGCTGACTAACAACCAAATGTGCTTTATTCTACCAGTCCGCATATATATGCTCCACCACAATCTCAAGAAAAACGAAAAGCAAAAATGCAAAAACCCAAAGTGATGATCAGCCTGCGCAGAGGCAATGAAAACGCTCGATCTGACAGAAATGTTATCTCCTTCGGAAGGAGTGAAATCGAGGGGAGGCTAACACATGCCTCACCGCCGTTATGGATGTGATACGCTTCAGAAATGAGATGCGAGCGTTCATCATAGTATTTTGACAGGAAAATAGAATCTTGAAATGATGGCTGGCAACCGCAATCATTACAATGAATAGACAGTTGGCTATCTCTAGCTTGTTTACGCACCTTGTTCGCGTGCTCGCGCATGCGGTCATTACCGCACCGGCCCGTTTGACCAACATAGTAACGCCCGCAAGAAAGAGGAATCTTGTACACCACAGCATCGCAATATTCAACAAACTTTTGCCGGTGCTTCTTACTACATGTTTCCGTCTTGGTCTCTCGGTTAACTTGCTGACACAGGCTGCCAAGTTTATTTCTGGCCGAAAACAACAACCTAACGCCTGAGCTGCCGACCACTTTCTTAGGATTATGTGCCACCTTGTGCACATCAAGTATGACTGCCACTGATTGCTGCGGGGGTGTCACCGACTGAACACCTGTTGAGCACTTGTTCTTAAAGCCAGATACGAGGCTTTCTGCGATGCTGGTCAAAAGCGTTTTTGGGAAACCTGCAAGCTTCAGACGTGCTACTTGAGAAGAAAAGCTCGCTTCAACCTGCTGGTCCCAGGACCTCTCAAGCGCCGCCTTCATGCAAGCCCTTGCAATGCCGCGCTTGACAATCTTCGAGTGCGCAGAAGAGAAAGGGAGAAGGCTCTTTTGTGACCTAGGCGCATACCCCCCAAGAGGCATGGTTGTTTGAGAACGAGAGTTCCAAGTCCAAGAAGCGTAGCTTATTGTCTGATGGATACTCAGTGATCAATTCAAGTGCAGTTAATTCCATGAGGAATATGTCGAAAATTGCAACAGCAGGCTGCACGTCATGAGGGTTAGTGCTATAAAAAATTAAAAAATTGAAGGACACTTTGTACATTCTAAAGTGTGTTCGGCGAAAGCGTGTGGCCGTTCCACTGACTATGCCATGTCTTTTTTTCTTTTACACTCTCAGTGGGATAACAAAGCGAATGTGTGCGTGTTTTATTTTTTTATTTTTTACCGCGAGTCGCAGCGAGACGCCAGACTAATCTTCCTCCGTTCGCATGTGTTAGTATTTTCTTGCGCTTGTGCATCGTGCAAACGCCATAGCGTTCCAGCGCTTAAATTGACGGGCCCTTTGTAAATTTTAAGTGTATTGAATTGAACGCCTGTGTCCGTGAACGCCTGTGTCCATTGAGACGGCGTCAGTCAGAATGATTGCAAACGCCAGGCACAGCGAAGCTACGCAAGCAAAGAGCGAGCGCTGTAGAGTCCGACGCGACCGGCGTCAGTTTGCGCATCCCGGCGGCCATCTGGCTCCGTGCCAGAGCTCGGATGGACGGGACGGACAAACGGACGGACGGACGGACGCACAGACAGACAGACAGACAGACAGACAGACAGACAGACAGACAGACTGAGGGACGGACAGACAGAGAGACGGATGGACGGACAGACAGAGGGACGGACAGAGAGACAGACAGACGGACGGATAGACGGACAGACGGAGGGACGGACAGATGGACGGACGGACGGACATACAGACAGACAGACAGAGCGACGGACGGACGGACGGACGGAGAGACAGAGGGACGGACAGACGGACGGACGGATGGACGGACGGACACCGAACGCACGGACGGACAGACGGAAATACGGACGGACAGACGGACGGATGGACGGACAGACGGATGGACAGACGGACGGACGGATGGACACCGAATGGACAGACGGACGGACGGACACCGGACGGACGGACGGAGGGACGGACACCGGACGGACGGGCGGACCGACGGATGGACGGACGGACAGACGGATGGACGGACGGACGGACAGACGGACGGACGGACACCGGACGGACGGACGGACAGACGCATGGACGGACAGATGGATGGACGGACAGACGGACGGACGGACAGACGGACGGACGGACAGACGGACGGCCACCGGACGGAAGGACGCATGGACACCGGATGGACGGACGGATGGACACCGGACGGACACCGGACGGACAGACGGACGGACACCGGATGGATGGACAGACGCATGGACACCGGCCGGACGGACGGACGGACACGGGACTGACGGACGGATGAACCGACACCGGACGGACGGACACCGGACGCCGGACGGACACCGGACGGATGGACACCGGGCGGACGGACGGACGTACGGACACCGGACGGGCGGACGGACAGACGGATGGACGGACGGACGGATGGACGGACGGACGGATGGACGGACGGACAGGCGGACACCGGACGGACGGACACCGGACGGACGGATGGACGGACACCGGACGCACGGATGGACGGACACGGGACGAACGGATGGACGGACGGACACCGGATGGACGGACGGACACCGGGCGGACGGACACGGGACGGACGGACACCGGATGGACGGACACCGGACGGACACCGGACGGACCTGAGCATGAGACAAAAAGGCTTTCGCCTTAAAAGTCGTCCACGTATCGCATCACCGTTACTGTGCTAGTCTGTCTGAGCTTGCTGTCTAGATTACGGTCATAGCTGGCCAGTAAAATGTCGCTGTGAACAGGGGCGATGCATGAGCCTATGCAGACTCCTTTCCGCTAAGCACAGCGGGCGCCTTCACATTTACACGGATGGCTCTGTTTCTTCAGCAAGCTCAGCAGGGGCGGTAGTTATTCCCAAGTCTGTCACAATTAAATTCAAGACATCGCATTCGACGTCAGCGACGGCTGCAGAACTCGCCGCCATCCGTGCAGCGCTAGAGTTCATCGTGGAAGAACCTTCGCAAGCATGGTCTATCTTTTCGGACTCCAAGGCAGCTCTTCAATGCCTAATGTCACCCCTTCGTTATGGACCTAATGAGCAGTCAGCAGCTGACATAAGGCTTCTTCACCATCATGTAATCGAGAAACAACACAGCATTGCATACCAGTGGATACCAGGTCATTGTGGTATATATGGCAACGACCGCGCAGACGAGGCCGCTAGATCTGCACATGATGCTACCCAATCCACAGCCATAGCCATACCTTTCACAAGAACCGATGCAGCTACAAGGCTTCGTTCGCTAGCACGTGACCTCACACTGGAACAGTGGAACTCTATGGAGTTCACAAATGCTCGGCTGCATCACCTGGATCCTGATGTCAAGCTTCGTCTTCCGTCAGGAATATCTCGAGCTGAAGAGACTCTTCTGTGCCGCCTGTGGTTTGGCGTGACCTTCACAAGTGCATACTCCTTTCTTATTGGTATGGCCAGCACCTCTACGTGCAATAACTGCAGCTGTGAAGAAACGATCGCCCATCTTCTGTGTGAGTGCACCTGTTTCAATGAGCCAAGACAAGACTTACCGAAGCACTAGATAGACTGGATGATCGCCCTTTGTCGGAAGAAAGAATTCTGGGTCACTGGCCAAGTCCATCCTCAGCCCAGAAAGCTTTGAAAGCATTGTTACGTTTTTTTGCGTGCAACTGGTCTGAGCGACAGACTTTAAGACTCTTTCTTCCTTTATTTTTCATTCTCTTCCTGTCTTTTTCCTTTCTTTTTTTTCTTGTAACATCTCTTTTCTATCATCTTCTACTCCCCTTACCCCCTTTCCCAGCACAGGGTAGCCAGGTGGTCCAAGAACTGGCTAACCTCCCTGTCCTTCGGCTTGCTTCCCTTCCTCCTCCTCCTTTCCGCTGAATAAAAAGCTTATCGTCCAAACTGATGGTGGATTGCCTATAAAACTTTAAAACTCTAATGTTCGTGGAGATGCGCGTATTTTTTAAATGCGAAGCATTTCTTAGCGAACTTCGGCGAGATTGAGCGTATCTATCTATCTATCTATCTATCTATCTATCTATCTATCTATCTATCTATCTATCTATCTATCTATCTATCTATCTATCTATCTATCTATCTATCTATCTAGCCGCCTACGACTTTGTGCTCTCCTGGCCGCATCGTTAATGGGATTTATACCAAAATTGGTATGGAATAACTTGGCTGTATGAGAAACAGGAGTGACTGGTCATATCATGAAAATCATGACTAACTTGTCATGAAAACTATGATTAACACGCTATGGCCATAGTGCTCCTCAGGCCGTTTTCTTAACTTGATATTTCCAAAAAATTGGTACGATGAGACATTTATGCATGACCAACATAAATGGGAGGTCGTAATATGAAAATCATGACCTGCATGTCATGTGCAACATGATTTACATGCCACGCTCATGGCGCGCTGACGGCCGTTTCGCTAGCTTGATATACACCAAATTTGGCATTGCGTGACGTGATTGTATGAAGAACATAAATGCCAAGTTGTCATATGGAAATCATGGCATATCATGTGCAACATGACTTGCATGCCACGCTCATGGCGCGCTGACGGCCGTTTCGCTAGCTTGATATACACCAAATTTGGTGACGTGACTGTATGACGAACATAAATGCCAAGAGGTCATATGGAAATCATGACATGTCATGTGCAACATGACTTGCATGCCACGCTCATGGCACGCTAACGGCCGTTTCGCTAGCTTGATATACACCAAATTTGGTATTGAGTGACGTTATTGTATGACGAGCATAAATGAAAAGTGGTAATATGGATATCATGACATGTCATGTGCAACATGACTTGCATGCCATGCTCATGGCACGCTCGCTAGCTTGATATACACCAAATTTGGTATTATGGCGAAAGCCTTTAATGTTTCATGCTCACATCCGTCCGTTAGTCCGTCCCCTCCGGCCGTGCCCTGGTACGGGCCCAGGTGGCCGCCGGGGCACGCAAACGGACGCCGGCAGCGTCGGACTCTACAGCGCTCGCGCTTTGCTTCCGTAGCGTCTGTGCCCAGAGGGTCCAATCATGCAAGGAGGGAGACGCGCGCATCGTGTTTTGTTTTGACCGATCCCGTCTCAATGGGCCCAGGCGTTAGCGGAGCACACTTTGGAATTTACAAAGTGTTCGTCAATTCAAGCGCTGGAACGCGGATGGCGTCTGCACGATGCGCAAAGCGCCAGAATACGAACGCATGCGGAATGGAGGCAGACTAGTCTCGCGTCTAGCTGCGATTCGCGGTGAAAAGCTAAAAAAGAAAACCCCCACTCAAACGTTTGTGTGCCATCCCACAGGAGTGTAACAGAAAAAAGACATGGCATAGTCAGTCGAATGGCCCCAAGGTTTCGACGAACACACTTTAGAATGTACAATGTGCCCTCCAAATTTGCCTGACATGACTGTATGACGAACATAACTTGTAAGTGATTATATGGAAATCGTGATATATGATGTGATTGTGAAACATGACTTGCATGCCACGTTCATGCACGTTCGCGGCCGTTTCGCTAGCTTGATATACACCAAATTTTGTATTGAGTGACGTGAGTGTATGAGGAGCATAAAGACAAATAGTAATAGGAAAATCATGACATGTCATGTGCAACATGACTTGCATGCCACGCTCATGGTGCGCTCACGGCTGTTTCGCTAGCTTGATATACACCAAAATTGGTATTGCAGGACGTGGCTGTAAGCGAACAGAAGTGGCAGGTGGTAACATGGAAATCTTTGCATGCATGTCATCTAGAATGCCATTTACATGCCACGCTCATAGTACGCTTGCATCCAGTTCGCTAGCTTGATATACACCAACATTGGTATTGCGTGACGTGAATGTATGACGAACATAAATGGCAGGTCCTAACATGTAAATCATGGCATGCATATTATGTACAGCATGATTAGCTCCTTGCTGTCTCCTACGCATTACATCGATTCCCACAGTGCGTGGGATCTGCCGGTTTTTCTATTACAGTAGAGCTGTCATGCTCGTGGTTGGCCTGGCAAACATTACGAGAGCAAGTGTAGGTATGTATAGTATACTACAGCAAGGGGTTTGAAAGCGAAAGGTGAGAGGGTAAAAGCCTAGCTAAGCTAGGACCAGCTAGGTGCCCACCATCTATGCTGTGATGCGTCCTTGCGCAAGTTCATTGAAGCTGCGCTACTGTGTCAAGCGATACACTTTTCACAATTTTAATTTTACCCTTACCCGCATTATTTTGCACTGTCTTTAATTTACGAGTAATTTCATCAATGCCCCACTACTGGACAGAAGAAAGCAGTATCCGTCTGTTAGCAGTACTTCACCCACATTGTCTCAAGCCCTCTAGCACTTTCCTCATCCTTGATACTTTTCTCAGAAAACACTGTGCCGAAAACGTTTGTCAACGTAAAGAAAACCTGCAACGACGGCACTGGTGTGGAGAAGGAGAAAGTGAGGTTCGCATCCTCCAGGACGCTTGATCGAAGCGAGAAACAGCACCATTAACCGTACTGTGAGCATGCACAAGAAGTAACGCAAAGAAAAATAACATTTATCCACATTTAAGAGTGCCCTAATTACAAAATACAAAAGATTAGAACCAAGCACGTCTGTGAAAAAAGTCGATTAACGTATGTACACATTTCTAGAAACTACGCTCGTTTTGAAAGACTACTAAGCCTACATGGAATGAACCCTAATAACCTAATATTGAAAGAAATGAAATATTAAACATGACCACAAACTAAGTTTGTTGTGCGTTCCTTATTGTTGAGTTTCCTACAGCGTCCTTCGAGAGGATCTCCTGAACCAATAAATCCAACGATAAACCGAATCATGTAAACTACAAGAAAAAGCACCGGAAGGAATACACATTTTATTTCGCTGCCTTTGATCGTGTGCTGCAGTGCGTGCGAAATAGCTGCACACACTACGGCACAGGATGGCAATTTTCAGCAATCGCGAACTAATCAACAAAATCAAAAATGTGATATCAGCGCTTCATCACTGAAGAACGGCAAACAAGATGAGAAGTAAACAAGTGCTGGAATAGCTCAGCACAGCAGTTCTGCCCTCTTACAGTTCTCATAGCTTGAAGATTAGTGAAACTGATTAGATGTTTTACAGTAAAAACATCTACAGAAACAAGTTTTCATTTCTTTATTCAGTCCAAGTCAGAGATGAAGACATATTTTACGCTAGCACGTGGGAGTTAGATGTAGTCGTGCGCTCGACTACGGTACTAATGTCACACAGTAAAGACGCAACAGCGCATAAACACGATTGTTATGATCTCTGGCCTAGGTCTATGAAATAAGTGTAATGTGTTATTACCATTCACTACAGTATGCACGAACCACAAACCTTAACGCCAGGTAATGAGTAGACAGTGAATATTTCTTCTGCCCCAATATCAGTTTGAATAAGTCTCAAAACTACGGAACATAATGACGTATTGACGCAGTCTGCATTACCTGATTGGTTGGCGACGGTAAATATGTTACATCACCGCGCAATTGTAGAAGTAAATGACACTTTTCAAAATTCAACGGGTTGACCAGAAAACAGCTGTCACTTGATATCGCCACGCTAGAAACTCAACTCTGGAAATTCTTGCACACTCATTACTTCAGCTGCACTTTAATAATAATAATAATATCTGGGGTTTTACGTCCCAAAACTACGATATGATTATGAGAGACGCTGTAGTGGAGGGCTCCGGGAATTTCGAGCATCTGGTGTTCTTTAACGTGCGCTGACATCGCAGAGCACACGGGCCTCTACCATTTCGCCTCCATCTAAATGCGACCGCCGCGGCCGGGATCGAACCCGCGACCTTCGGGTGAGCAGCCGAGCACCTTAACCACTTCTCCACCGCGGCGGTCTCAGCTGCACTTTAAGGTAACAGTGAAAATGCGTGCGAAGCTAAAATCTACAATCTTTCACCTTCGGCATGCGTAGAGATAAGGCGCACCAAGTATGACTTCCACCATCCTATTCTACCACCATGACTTCCACCAAAGTTCAGGCCTAGCGTACCGAGCGAGTCCGGCTACGTGTCATCGGCGCTTCTAGGTTTCAGGGTACACGATTTCGACGAGTACGAATGACTTTACAGCACAGGTGTGACATCGGTTAACCTAAATGAAGCATTTTTTCTTGTGTAAGGCGTCCGCACAAGAAGCGATGAACATAAATGCGACGCGCTTCCAGCAAACGCCTCCGGTCACCAATAGCCGCTGGTCACACTCGCCGGCACTTCTCTGGCTCGTATGCGAAAACACATATTTGTTAATTCGTACGTCTTCCTGTCCCAATATGATGACATATATTTCCCGCGCACTGCATTCTATTTGGCCTAGCGGTTATGTAGTTGTACCTAACGATACCTACACAGATCAGTGCACTGGCATGGCCGCGCTCGTTGCGCAAAAGACATCACAGTATTCAATCAATTGCACGCGCGGATTTATCCAACGGGCTTAAAGTCAACACGAAGCCTCTGCACATGATTCCCTTTCAAAATAACCAGAAACCGATATATTAATCTAGGCAGCAAAAGTCGGTTGATATGTAAATATATACTTTTTTAGTTACGTTGTGAATTGTAACAGAACTTTATTGGTGTTGCCATAATCGACATGTCATTCGTTACTGGCATCTGTTTTCTTACGTTTAATCAGTGTGCAAATTTTAGTAGGAGGGGGAAGATCGTGTCTGTCTCAAGTATGCGACATACAACGCTGAAGTTAAACGATTTGTTAGTGTTGACTAGTCGTCCCGCGACCCTAAACCAAGTTTCAGCGTGGCGTAGTGGTAGAGTACTTGACTCGGGATCCGAAGGTGCCGCGTTCGACTCATCGTGACGGAAGGCTCCTTTTTTATTTTCCAAGCGTGGTTTTTTTTTTTTTGGCCTGAGGCTTTATACATTGTTTTCTATGCAATCACTTAGTTATGGAAGCTGGGGACGATGATCCTGATGGTTTACAGCCGTTTTGCGCTCCATTGGTTTCCAGAATCCTTCACATTGCAGCATCCATCATACGCCAGCATACACCATATGCCACCGTATTCCAGCACCATAATTCACCATAATGATGGATGGTAGAATCCACCATGCCTATGGTGGACATATTTTCAATAGGGAGGTTTTAAAAACAAGCCTTTTGCATCTACCACTGTCCTCTCACAGTGCTCTTCCTAAAGAGAAGTATGGCATTGTGACCGTGAAATACACGATTAGTTCGTTCAAAGCGTTGTTTCCCCCGCGTCCGTCCCTTTCGGCGTGTTTCGAATTGTAAACGTGCAATTGCGCCGACGCATTAACACACTGCCAGGTGGCGACCTTACCCCTAGCATCCACACTCATAGCATCCGTCCATACCAAAGATAGCTGCACGACGCGCGAGTGCGTCGCGTGGCCGTAACTCCGCGTCCCTAGCCATGTTCCTAGCTCGCCCCGCGAAAAAATCGACGCCGGCCAACGGGGAAGATACGACGCGCGTTGCGTTTCCCTCTGGTCGGGCAGCGTTGTTTAATAACTCTAACATGCCGCGAGTAGGCGACCTTAGCCCAAGTTCAGAGAGAGATAGGAACACTTTATTGAATGTGGAGAGGTTTCGGGGGACGATGTTGGCGGGCCCTGATGGTCGGTGTCCTCAGTCCGGGACACCGCAAGACTCAGCCGCCACTCTTGCCCTTTGGACTAGGGCCCGTTGGGCTTTCAGTCCAGAGCAGTCGTGGAGGGCGGTCTCCCATGCCTCTCGCGTGGGGGGATGGGGAGGGTGGAAGAGAGGGCTTTTGGGTGCATGCCCACACCATGTGGAAGACATCTGATGTCTCCCCACAGTGCGGGCACTTCCCGTCTGAGTTCGAGTCCCAGAAACGAATTATTGCGGGGCAGAGCAGAGTATTGGTCTGTAGCCTGCGGAGAATTCGCTCATCTGCTCCACTCAGACCCTTAGCAGGGTCCGGGTAGAGTCGATGACGCTCTCGAAAATCGAGCAATATTTCTTTAAAGGTGAGTAGAGGTGTCCTGTTCTCCCAGTCCTCAAGGGTTAGGGAACGAGATGCCCGGGAGGTAAGCGCTCGGGCCATGGCGTCTGCAGTCTCATTACCCCGCAAACTCTGGTGTCCTGGAGTCCAGATGATGCGTTTGGACGGGATGCGATCAGTCATATTTTACGGCATTTTTCAGAATTTTGCTGGCGAGAAGTGCCACCTCCCCTGCCATGTATTGTAAACAGGCCTTACGGGAGTCTGTGATTACCGCATTGCATCTGGGATCGGAAGCTGCTAGAGCTATTGCGACTTCTTCCGCTCGTGTTGAATTTGGAGCTCTGAATGAGAGCCCATTGACCTGAGCATCCTGGTGAATGACAGCCGCCGTGTAATACCCCTCTGAAGACGGTCTGGCCACGTCCACGTAGAAGACGCCTCGCTGAGACCCAAATTTGCGCGCCAAGTCTTTTTTACTCGGGCCTGTCGTCGGCCTTCGTGATAGTGACTATCCATGTTACGCGGTGGGGGTCGGAGATAAAGCTTTTGCCTCCATGCTTCCGGTACACGATCTGTTGTGTCTAGATGGGTCTGGTGTGCGATACCCAGACGTTGCAACAGACGAGCACCGTGTTCAGTAGTCCCAAGACGGGTGTATTGATTTGTCAGATGCGCCTCGCGCAATTCTGAAAAAAGAGTTGTAAACGCCCAGAGCCCGGAGTTTATAATTTGAGGTGCTGATGGGAAGGTCTAAAGCTCGTTTTGTTGCCTTTTTTATAATTACATCTATTTTATTTTCATCCGCCTTTGTGGTACGGAGATAGGGTGCGGCATATATGACCCGGCTGGTCACGAAGGCATGGACGAGCCGAAGCGCATCTCTGCCTCGCAACCCGCCGCGTTTGTTTGCGACGCGTCGAATCATGCGGCCCACCTGCTCCGCGCTCCGCTTGAGTTTGTCTATAGTAGAGGTAGGACTGAGTTTGTGGTGTATGAATAGTCCCAAGATGCGGAGTTCTTTCACCTCCCTAATTAGATCTCGTCCAAGGAAGATTTCTATGTTTGTTGTGTCTTCCGCTTTCGCCCTAATGTGTAAGAGTTCTGATTTCGTTGGGGAACATTGGAGGCCACAATCTGAGGCATATGTTTCGACTATAGAGGCGGCTTTTTGCAGCTGTTCTTCCATTCTGCCAATGCTCCCTGTTGTAGTCCAAATTGTAATGTCGTCCGCATACAGGGCATGGGCAACCCCTTCTACCTCCGCCAGCCTCCTTGGGAGGTACATCATTGCGATGTTAAAGAGGAGTGGCGATAATACCGCTCCTTGAGGGGTGCCTCGAGTGCCCATCTGGTAGGGTCCATATTCTTCGTCCTCCATCCGTAGGAGGGCTACACGGTTTGTGAGGAAATCTTTAATGTAAGAGAAAGTTCTTGCTCCACAGTTGGTTGTACTTAAGTTGGTCAAAATAGTACTATGTTTCACATTATCAAAAGCTGCTTTAAGGTCAAGAGCCAGAATAGCTTTGTCATTTTGGGGTCATGGATGTGGGTCTGATAATGTCTCTATGAAGTTGAAGTAAAATGTCTTGGGCAGCCATGTGAGGTCGAAAGCCAAACATGGTATCTGCGAAAGCCCTGTTTTGTTCGAGAAATGGGTGATAACCTATCCCTGACCATAGTCTCCATCAATTTACCCTACGCAGGACGTCAGCGAGATGGGCCGTAAATTATCTGTATTAACCGGTTTTCCGGGTTTCGGGATAAAAGTGACCAACGCGGTCTTCCACTCCTGCGGGAGTGGCTGGCCTATCCAAATCTGATTAATGAATTCCAGCAGAGTATTATAGGTTTGGTCCGATAGGTTGGCTAACAGTTTCACCGTTATGTGGTCCCTACCCGGAGCAGTGCCCCTTTTCATTTTTGCTAATGCAGCTTTAAGGTGATGAAGCTCAATTGGTGCATCTAGTGTTTCATTAGGTGTACCTGCGTACGTGTACCCTTGGGAAAGCGGGTCCACTATGCGGCAGAGATACTTGTCGCATAAGGAGTCTGCGAGTTGTTGCGAGGTGCCTTGAAAGCCATGTATGGCCCTCCGTAGTTGTCTATTGGTTTCCCCCCCTGGTTTGAGCTGGGTCTATGAGGCTGCGAAAGAGTCTCCACGTCCCCTTCGTGCTCATGTTTTGCGCCGCCAAAGTGCATCGGGCAAGCCAGTTTGACTCTGCGAGCTTAGCGGCATAGGTGGCAGCTTGTTCAGTAAGCTTTGCTATACGAATTTTGAGTTGTCTATTGGTTTTGCGCTTCTTCCATCGTTTTGTGAGACTACGGCGAGCCTCCCATAGATGTAATAAATAGGGGTCTACGGCCGGCGTCTCCTCTGTAAGAGTAACTTGTTTTGTATAGTGCCGCTGTGTTTTATTCAATAATTCTGCCCAGCTGGCATAACCTCCAACAGAGCTTATGGTTGGGAGTTCTTGATTTCTGAAAAGTGGCCAATCCGTGAGCATGGCTTGACCCCACTTTGTGCGCATGGCTCGAGTTGTAATGGTTGTTCTGAGTATACAGTGGTCGCTGCCTAAGGTTTCGTCCAAATTTTCCCAAGTAACATATCTTATGTTTCTTACTAGCGTTAGGTCGGGGCAAGTGTCCCGCGAGACCGAATTTCCGAACCTGGTAGGGTGGGCCGGGTCTGTAGTAAGAGTTAGCCTAAGAGTGGAGATAAGTTCGGCCAATTTGCGGCCTCTAGCGTTATCTGTCAGATACCCCCCAGTGTATGCTATGGGCATTGAAATCACCCACGATAACGAGAGGTTGTCTGGCGGCTGCTTTAATGGCTCGAAGGAATATTTCATTAAATGTAACGTTCGGCTTCCTGGGCGGACTATAAATATTGAGAATATAAATGGAAGGGATTCGTTTTTTACTCGAAAGAATCTGGATCATAGTGTAGTCGTGTTCGGCTATGTCCAGATCTATTTCGGTGGCGGTGTATGCCTTATTCACCAAAATACTGGTCATTGGGCCCCTCTGGTAAGAGCAATATCCCGACAATTTGGCTTCCGCCCCAGATTCCTGAAGTGCGATAACTGCCGGCAATTCCCCTAGAGACTTTAGGTAGAGGTGGAGATGTGATCGTTTTTTCGGAGCTCTAAAACCTCTACAGTTCCATTGGATGATCTCGAATTTTTGTGATGAGTTGCCTTTGTTATTCGTTAGATTAGCCATTGTTATTGATTTACATTAGAGGGTGCAGTTTCGCTTTGCTGCGATCCCTGGTCTGGGCAGGGAAGGAGCCCCGGTATAGGATTGTTCACGCCTGGATAGGAGGCGATACGTCCGGCTTCTATTGGGCCCATCGGTGTCCGAGGTGCCACTTTGCGCCTGCGTTGGTCCGGTCGCGGAGAACGTGAGCGCGACCGATCGTGTTCGTTCTCTGTCCTCTCCCTGACCAGAGATAGAACAGGCTCAATCATTTTCTCCGCTATGGCGGGAATTATTTTGACAATTTCGCTTTGGATAGCTTCCTGTATTATTGCTTTTACGGCCAAGGACACGTGCGTTGTGAGTTTTTCCTCAAGTCTGTCGTATTCGATGGCAAGACGATCCATACGGGATTCCACGGCCGCGAGTCGAGACTCGACGTCCTGTGCCCGAGCAGCTTTGGGTTTGTCCCCGAGGAAATTTGAGGGTGAGACCTCTAACGCTTCGTCCCCGGATTTCCGAAAATTGCATAGGTTCTACCGTATTTGCCTGCCCTTTGGCTGCTGTAGCTAGAATCTCAGTTTGACCTTCCGACCCGTCTGCTCTGCCCTGCTGGGAGGCTGTGGGGGGGGGGGGGGATGGGAGACAGCGAGATGAAGCACTAGAGACCGCGTCCCTGCGACTGCTTACCTGATTTTGGTCGGGTGCCAAGGATGGGAAGTCGCCTTGCGTGAAGTGCGACGACTTAGCCTTGGTGCCCGGGAGGTTCATGTTGTTCCGTAATTCCCGATTTTTCGGTTGAGCCTGGTCCTTGTTTTTCTGGGACTTTGGCTTCTGCTTCTTCTTGCCATTGGTGTTCTTGGCAGGAGCGGATGATGGCTCGTCTGAACTTGCCAGTGCAGCCCGCTGCTCCTGTCAGGTGGGCGCCATCACAAAGGAGGCACCTGGGGGGAGCATTGATGTTCCTCTTCGGTTGGGTCTGTTTTGGTACCGCATCGTTCACAGTGGTCAGCTTGTGGGCGTGGGCAAACGTCCGGCCTATGCCCCACAGTATCACAGCGGAAACAGGCAGGCACTGTCTTCTTGTAGAATCGAACAATGACCCGTTCCGAGTTGTATATAACAGTCCTGGGCACTCTTTGTCCAGCAAAAGGTGAGAACCGCGACAGGGGTGTTGCCTAGTTTCCTGGCAGAAATAATGTTTGGCTCCTCACTTAGCTTGCTCTTGATGCTTTCGGAGGTTTCGTCGGGGGGAAATGGTAATGACCCCCTTACAGAAGTCACCAGAAATTTTGGGATGGCCGTGGAAGGGGAAGTGACGGTCACCTACCGTCAGTGTGACGTCCCGCAGTAGCCGTTCAGCGGCTGGCAAAGATTTTAGAGTACACACAAGCACATTTTGTTCGGTCACTGGCCACACAGCGAGCCCATTGTTCTCGATGTCCGCAACAAGTCGCCGCACAGCTGCGCCGGCCTGGCCTGGGGCGAACGCGCGTTGAATGTCCAGAGTTACACGTGGCTTGAGAACGACGATGAAGTCATCCCTTGCAACATGTGGCGTTTGAAGGGGACGCCACTTCGGTTTTTGCACAGCCTTCTTCAAGGTCGGGCCCGCATCTCTTCCGTTGGTAACGGGCGTTGGTCGGCCTACCGCTGGTCCCTGAGCCGTAGCTGAGACCTTGGAAGACTCCCCGTGTTCTTGCGGCCGCGCCATACGCGAACCATGTCGTCTAGATAATCCTCCTCCGTTGGCATGGAAGAGAAATCCTTGGGTTTTACAGTCTTCATACTGATGACTTGCAGGGAAGCCGGGTCATAACCGGTGATCGTCTTCGAAGCCGCCATCGCCAAGGGCAGAGGCGCGGCGCCGACCGGAGTCGACGCAGGCTTCGCCGGGAGTGCGTCTATCTCGCGTTAGGCGTAGCTCCACGGCGAGCGGCGAAAAGTTCAGTGCGAAATTTCGGCACGGAAAAAGGGCCCACCTTGAAAAGAATGGTATCCACAGATTCCTTTGTGCGTTGCTGAGCACAGCGTAGCCAAAATTGCAGGGGTTGGCGTTGAAAGCCCGCCGATAAAGAGGATCATCGACAGAGCCGATGCGTGGTGCGTCTGCCCCCACGCTGACAGCGTCCCTCCTCCCCCAAGTTCAGCGCCCAATCAATGACGCTCTTCTGGCTGTCACACCACTTTCAATGACTCCGCTCTCACCATACAGCTACCACAAGCATCTATGACCGCAAGGGTTTCTTTAATCATTCATCATGGACGTTAGTCGTCGGGATACAGATGTACCATCGAGCGTCAACGTGGTTGCATCCACGTTAAAGGGTGCTATAACTGTCAAAACACCAAAAGACATTGCGCAAGCTCTTTTATATCAATGTGCAGTAAACATTCGACTAGTTTTGTAAGGACACGTTTCACTTTCGTGCTATACCGATTCCTATGACGGAGGGATCAACAATGTTTTTTTAATTCACAAGGCGTAAGGGGTTATGCCACCACCGTAGATGCGCATGGATACCAACAGCATAGAGCAAGACAGTATATATAAGGACATAATTGTAGTAGGTGCGTTGTTTATAGATGTACCGTGCTGGTAGTCGGCCAAGACATTTTAAAAATACTGCTTTATTGTTAAATTCGTGGCTCTGTATGATGTTTGAAGTTTGAAAAACAGTGGGTAGACGAAAACATGCTCTATTTTCAGAAAAAGGCTTAATTCCATTCCCACTCCATTCCGTGAAAAAGGCGCGTAATTGCATCCCCATTCCATTCCGGGGTCGCGAAAACGCGGAATGATTCTGGAATCATCCGAATTCCGGAGTGGCAACTCCGCAACACTGGCTGGGAGGTTCCATAGCTTTGATTGCTACTCGAAATGCGTTGCCAATTGAAGGATTCCCCTTAACCACACCTGATTCCTTGCTCGTACTCCTGTCTTGAGCGCTTTAGGCACCAACAAAGATGCTTTTGTACGTAACAGCTTTTCTTCAGTACGTCATCACCTCTGTTGCACACCACCTGAATGATAGGGGAATTACGAA
The DNA here is from genome assembly GCA_030522465.1 of Rhipicephalus appendiculatus. NCBI lineage: Eukaryota > Metazoa > Arthropoda > Arachnida > Ixodida > Ixodidae > Rhipicephalus > Rhipicephalus appendiculatus. The sequence goes on from JALIZH010017789.1 coordinate 17,760, forward strand.
GGTAACAAGAAGGGAAAGTAATCGTTAACTATGACATCTACAGTACAAGCAGCGATGGAAAATAGCTAGTAGATATCGCTGTAAAGATTTATACGTATTATGAACGCTTGTTTTCGTAAAAAAAAATTTAAATACAGAGTCAACAAATACAACTTCTCCACGAGAAGCAAAACAAAGGTCAAATGGAGTGCAATCTCTGCGTGGACTTATGCTAGATACAGCGCAATGAATTGGTAAGGTACAGTTTCCTGATCACAGGTTAGTGAATACGGGATTTCGCTAAGCGAGAATGGAAAAAAGAATAAAATTAATCAATGATGAAAATGCTGACTTTCTGGGAAGGTTCAGTTTGGTGTTGCATATGTCTCTTGCCAGACTGGGGTGGTAAATACTGCCAGGCTGCCGCACAAATCTGACGGCTAAACTCGCCCTTGAAATTCCAGCTTTTCTGTGGGGATCCTGTGTATTCCACTGTGCATTTCGCCTATGCATGTGCGTTCCTTTGACACCGACAGTTTTAATTAAGAACCCCTGAGTGTTGAAGAAGACGGGGCAATTTTTTGCGCTGTATGCACCGTTCTACAATTTCAGACGGGACTGGATCGTGTCTCCGAAGTAGGAAATTCACGCGCATTGACGCGTTTGCTGGGGAATCTGAATGGCGTCGCAGAACCGCACACGGTATGCGCCGTGTTGCAATACATCGGACTCATGTCTCCGAAGTACTGAATAAAAAAAATAATAAAGGACACTTTGTAAATTCCAAATTGTGTTCGGCAAAATCCTGCGGCCAATCCACTGACTAAGCCATGTTTTTTTTTTTACACTCTCAGTGGAATGACACAGAAACGGAATGTGTGCGTGTTTTCTTCTTCAAATTTTACCGCAAGTTACAGCGAGACGTCAGACTAATCTGCCTCCATTTCGCATGCGTCCATATTCTCTCGCTTTACCCATCGTGCAGACGCCATCCGCCTTCCAGCGCTCATAAAGCTAATTTATCATCCCGCATCATGGGGTGCCGACACAGCTGGCACCGTGCCATGGGGCCGGATGGACACCGGTAACCGCGAGTATGAGACACTAAAGGCTTTCGCCTTAATATTTATGTAGGGGTGCGTCTCATGAGGACAACGCACAACGTGGCCTCCGAGATTAGCCGGCTGCGCGCCGTTGCTCCGGCCGTCCCATTCGCACGCAGAGCGCGTAATCGGAGAAAGCGGGAAAACCGCCGCACCGCGGCGCGCGCCCCCCATGGCTCGATGGCTCGCTTCCCCTGACGCGGAGACGCGCGGAGGGCGAAAGCTTGGCAATCGCAGCCTCTCTGCGACGCGTAATAGGAAATTGCAGCACACATATGTGCCGACTAAAGGCAAAATGTCGCTTACTGGTGCACTTGGGCTATTGTCTCTTCAATTCTTACGCAAACTTAGGACTGCGGGGTGAGGCACATCGCCACAAGACCGTTCACTGATGCCATAGGTTACGTTTTGCTACGCGCTTGTGATTTTCTTCGGGGACGGTTTGTATAAGAATACACACGGAATAGACACGAACGCTGGTAGGCCGCCTCACGTGTTGTACTGTGGCTGTTTATTTCCTGGTCTTTTCTTTTTTTTTTTTTTTTTTTTTTTTGCGCTACAAACCGTCCAGAGGTCGTGTTTATTATGTATGCGTTTTTCGCTCTACAAGCAACAGGCTTCAATTCGCAACAATCCTTCTTTTCTTTGCTTGTGTGGTAAAAACAAGCGATTTTCGTTTGCACATTCGCGTAGTGGCCTATTTTCATTCTGGAATTGTCGTATGCATGTTCTAATTCTGAAATTACATTTTTTTAATGTGGATATGAAATAGATCTGCCAGTTTTCTTGTGTATCGTTGGTATGTAAGATTTACTTTGGCACTTCAACATAGGACGACGGAAGACATGAGGCGACCTTAATACAGTGTTATGTTTATGTGCTTGAAACTATTTTTTCACAATCTTTTTCTTTTTTTTTACACTCTTTTCTTTTTTTAAATTTTTTTACCGAGAATCGCAGCGAGACGCGTGACTAATCTGCCTCCGTTTCGCATGCGTTCGTATTCACGCGCCTTGCGCATCCTGCAGACGCCATCCGCGTTCCAGCGCTAAATTGACGGACACTATAAATTCCAAAGTGTGTTCTGCGAACTCTTGTGCCCATTGAGACGGGGTTGGTCAGAAGGGAACGCGATGCGCGCGTCTCCCTCCTTGCATGAATGGACACGCTGGGCCGACGCTACGCAAGCAAAGGGCGAACGCTGTAGAGTGCGACGCGACAGGCGTTTGTTCGCGCCCCGGCGGCTACCTGGCACCGTTCCACGGCGCGAACGGAGGGACGGACGCAAGGACGGATGCACGGACCGACGGACGGGTGCTCGGATGCACGTACGGACAGGTGCACGGACGTTTGGACGGACAGATGCACGGATGGACGCACGGACGGACAGACAGATGGACGGACGGACGGACGGAAAGACAGATGCACGGACAGAGTACGGTCTATTTTGAACCTATATGCGCGCCATGAACGCTCTATGTACGGTAGATGTAACACCTGTGTTTCGGTCCGACAGACCTTCGACAACGGACATGGTGAGAGCCTAAGGAGCTTCATTCCTAAAAAAGCACACCTACGTGTTGTCATATTTCGCGGCAACTTGGAAAACGCCGTTCGGCAAGCTTTCATGCAACCCAGATTAAATATTCCGCGCTAGCATCCTTTGTTGCCCAAATCGGCTTTTAAACGACCACTAAAGTTGCATACAAAAGCAAGCAGTAACTTTTTAATAACGTACCCGAACTTCTTTGTAGCTGCAGTAAGGCGTGGATGCACGTTGACTGCGTGCTTACAACGTACGTGTGTCAAATAGGCAACAACGTGCCAACACAGCTGATATCGTGACTGGAATTACTGAAATCGCACGCTATGCCGGGCAGACGAGCGCCGCTCGACACATGGGGAAAGATCGCCACCTCGCGGCGCCTTCAGGAGGCGACAAAATTACACTTCTCCGCTGGGAGAAGCGCCGAATGGGACGGCCGGAGCAACGGCGCGCCGCCGGCTAATCTCGGAGGCCATGACGCACAAATACGCGTTTCCTGGGCAAACTGAATGGTGTCGCAAAAGGCGCGGTGCTTCCTTTAACAAAACGCGCTGGATAGTGTCTCAAATAGAGATAACATCTATGTAGAGGCGAGCTTGTCATGCCGATTACGCGCGACGACGGAGAGAATGTCGCGCTTGCCTTCGCTGTGTGTGGTGTGTGTACAATACATATCCCTTGCACTCGTGATCTGAAGCAGCAATTTTCCCGCAGCTATAGGTGTTGGCAACATGAACGTGAGTGATAAAAAGATCTGCACTTTATGGTACCAACATATGGCGTACTATAGTGCCGATATTTGTGACATGACACGACGTCACTATAACGTCATGACGTCACATCAAGAGAGTGCCACATGAACACGTCATGCCATGACATCGCGACCTGTTCAAAAGTGGGCTAATAACGGAGGCACTTTAAAAACCAGGTGAGGTGCAGAAGGCTTGCACTGCCTGAGATCCTTGAGGTAGTGCAAAACCACGTTAGATGCAGAACGCTTTAGGAGGGGCGTTAGGGTATGGTTAATACATCGACGGAAAAGAAAAAGAAGAAGATGACTTTCACCTTTGAGTCGTCTTAGGAGAATGCGTACACTCTAAGAAACGATTGAGTAAAGTGGTTGTCTTTTTATCCCACAACGATAATCGTCATCTATCTTGCGTTCCTTTCCCTGCATTATCGACGCGCGCCCGGCAGTTTCTGGTCACGAACGGCATGCGTGTTATCAGCGTGACATATCATTCTTGATAAGAAAGTGGCAAGCGCCCAGTTTTCAAGAAAGGAAGCGCAATCAAGCCGGATGGCGATTATTCACTCTAAGAAATAATCGAGTAAAAGGGTGTCTTTTTGCTACACAACTATAATCGTCATCTACCCCGCGTGCTTTCCTGGCGTTATCACCGCCGTCCCGGCACTTCCCGGTCACGAACGCCGCGCGCGTTATCGGTGTGACATAACATTCTTGATAGAAATGTGCCGAGAGCCGGGTTTTCAAGAAAGGAAACGTGAGCGAGCCAGGTGACGGTTATTGTTGTGTAGCAGAAATACTCCCAAAATACTCGACTTTTTCTTAGAGTGTTGTTGTGGAACAAAAATACACCCTTTTTACTCGATCATTCTCTAGAGTGTAAGAGACCCTGTGAGTTTTTTACAGCGAAAACAATCGCCCTTTTCGGCGCCGTAGTTGTCCGCCGCAGCCACCTGTGCGTGTAACCTCTACCGCGCTAATAACAAAAATAAAACGAAGAGAGAAAAACATCATCTAGTTTATAATGGCATTCAAACCGCGGCCCTCTGGAAGGCAGCCCAGTATTCTACCACAGTCGCTTGACTAAAATCACGTAACATCACATAACAGCTGGTCACGTGACATATTCGCGCCAAATTCACGTAATACCTAGTCACGAGATACGTTTCCCCAAAAACTACGTAACATATTGTCCCGTGAATAAAATCACGTAGCATTATGTCACGTAAATAAAACTGCACTACATTACGTAGCAAGTGGTCATGGAGCTAAAAATTTAGATATCACGGAGGAATTACTTACGTCACTAAATATCACGTAAAACACGTAACAACTTGTAATATTGTAATGTTCTTGTAATATTCTTGTAATATTCTAAAATCACTTGACATCACGTGGCATATTCCCACCAGAAACCAGGTAACAGCTAGGCACGTGACAAATCGCAATATCACATAGCAGTTAAAGTAAAAAAAGGCAGTTTCGCACAGCTCCCACCGGCTCATGATGATGATAATTTAACATAGACGGCAAACCTGCACTATAGGCGATGCGCAAAGCGCCGAAGACGCCATCTGCCGCCACGGCTCGGAAGCGCAAGCGGGCTCGGGTGAGCAGTTTTCCCGCGAGCGTGTACGCGAGTGCACGGATGGACGTGTTTTCATCGTGATTTAGCGCCTCTGTCGGGCTTCAGCGATGTCGAAAAATAACTGCCGCGTTGTAGGCTGCTCAAACAGATACAAAAAATCGCCAGAAACGCGCTTCTACAGGTTTCCGGTGCTATTTCATTAGCGAGATGCGAAGGCGGTGGACTGCGGCTGTCCGACGCAGAAGGTAAGCAATCGCGCTTTCTTTACGACAGTGTTAGAAAGATTACGGTGATTTTATTTCTCCATTTATGTCGCTACGTCTTCAGCGAACGCTACTACGTTTACACTAGGTCGCCTCGCCTGCATTGTAGACGCTACAATGCACATGAGGTTGTTATTACTGATAAGACGCGATGCCTAGGCTCTCTTGAAAAACAAATGGCGCCAAGCGCAATGCCAGAGAATGTGGGGCAGGTGACGGCTCCTCTACAAAAGCGCCGTGGAATCACACGTATGCTGCACGAAATCGGCTGCATTCTACCTATTGATGGCACTGGAATGCGATCACCGGTGCAGAATGTGCAGAGACGCGCCTTTACATGAGAAGAGTTCGCAAGCGACAAGAGGCCCCCAGCGCACTCTCGATGCGCTCCTTTTATATCCGTACGTGCACGCGCGTCTCGTCAAGTCTTTTCACAGGACGCGGACCGCGTGTACCAGCAACGCCCATGCGCGTTCCCTGTAGCGCACAAGAACACCTCTTGCGTTCCTGCTGGACGCGGACTGCGTTTGGAAGGCATGCCGATCAGTGTCCCTTGCAGGCCGCCTTGCCGGTTATAACAATGCTAACAGGAAACCTTTGCGCCACTAGCGCAAGCTGCCGAGATATTTTTTCACAAGTTTATCGTGCTGGTTTCAAAGTTTATCAACGCTGACCCTTCGCTTGGCCACACCCCCGAAATCCATGCGCCGGTGCGACAGCGCTCCCTCAAAATCTACTATATAAACACATATGGCACGTAAACGAAGCTACAGTGTCGAGAAAAAACGTTGGTTCACTTGTTGGTTCACTATTATAAAGTGCGGCTCCTTTGCGCACACTATCGCCGCAAAAGTAATAGTTTGGGACGCGCAAAAGCGGCAAATCGCACGCGCGCACTTCCGTCATGCTTGCTAGCAGTGAAAGGAGGCGTCTGCTACGCGGCCCGCTTGCGGTTCCGACGGCCGCCGCTACGCGGCTTTCAGTGGCGCCCCTATAAGCGCTGCGCATCGCGGATAACAGCTGTGCTGGAAAACTTCTATATTGCGTATGTACCACAGCAATTCTGCAAAATCCTACTACTCACCACACTGGTTCACAAAAAATTGAAGGACACTTTGTACATTCCAAAGTGTGTTCGGCGAAAGCGTGTGGCCATTCCACTGACGGAAAGACGGACGGAAAGACGGACGGACGGACGGACGGACGGACAGACGGACGGACACCGGACAGACGGACGGACGGACACCGGACGGACGGACAGACGGACGGACGGACACCGGACGGACACCCGGACGGACGGACATCCGGACGGACGGATGGACGGACGGACGGACATCCGGACGGACGGACAGACGGACATCCGGTCGGACGGACAGACGGACATCCGGACGGACAGACGGACGGACGGACGGACGGACAGACGGACATCCGGACGGACGGACGGACAGATGGACATCCGGACGGACAGACGGACATCGGGACGGACGGACGGACAGATGGACATCCGGACGGACATCCGGACGGACTGACATCGGAACGGACGGACGGACATCCGGACGGACAGACGGACATCCGGACGGACGAACGGACGGACGGACGGACGGACGGACACCGGACGGACGGACGGACGGACACCGGACGGACGTGAGCATGAGACATTAAAGGCTTTCGCCTTAAAATTGACGAGGGAACAGACCTGCGACATAGAGCTTCCCTTGTTAGCGATCTTTACAGAGTGCTCGGGCGGTGAGTGAGTGCAAGCCATTTCCCGATGATGATAATTTTCTGACTATATATAGAGAATGGCGCGTTCTCAGGCATTGCCTTTACTAGCCGAGCGTTTTGACATGATGTCAAAAGCGGTATCATGTGACTAAGATGTTTGATCCCGAGACGTCAAGTGCAGCTGCACATCTTGGCGCCAGTGTTTTCCTTCGCTGCGTAGCCGTTTAGCTTGGACAACACAGGTCAGCGGCCTACATGAATTCAACAGTTCGAAAACTTCTTCTTCGGTGAGGCCTAGCGTCTGCTGCCGAAGACACAACAGCCCGTGCCATGCGCTGCTGCATGGGTCCTGAAGCTCGTGTTATCTTGTCTTCTCTCATGACGGCCACGAAAGCTTACGCCTCACACGACGCAGTTAAGGAAAAGCTCAATAGATACTCTGTTGAACTGGTCAATGAGGTCTACTATTCCGGCCGGTTCCTCAAACGCAATCAGCTACTGAATGAGGGTGTAGAAGCGTTCTACACTGTGCTAAAGGACATGGTCAAAGTGCCACTACCCTCTTTGGGTAGAGCATTGTCTCGTGCGCGACCGTTTCGTCTTGGACCTACTGGATTCCCACCCATAGGCACCCGACACTGACCATGGGGCGCGATGGAGCTCTTGTGGGACGCCTAAGAATTGACGGCAGACCGCCAGGGATACCAAGAAAATGAAACGCTCGCTGAACACACAGACGCGCTCAAGTGTCTCCCTTTTGGGCATGTTTTCAACGAACGCTTTCTGAGTGCGTCCGTAATCACCCGTGACCGCCCTCCTCCCATTTAAAAAAATGTGCACATGTGCCCTGGCGGGTCCGTTTTTGCTGCGTCTACTCGCCAGGCCAGCTAGGCTATGTAGTGGAGCGCCTATTTTATGCTGCGTCTACTCACTAGGCTGTGTGTTCTGGCGCTACCGTCGGATCTCGTAAACTGCATTGCCGGGTGCCTATAGGAACAGATCTGCCGCATCTCGAAGCTCGTTTTCATAATGCGTGGACTCAGGTTCGCCAGCGTACAAACGCTGAAAAAGAAACACAGGCTTGAAAATCTCAAGCAGGCAAGCAACCACGCCCAGAAGCAAGCCACTGCCCGATGCACAGACGCGCCTTGAAGCTGCTCACGTCTAGAGGATAATCAGCATCATGTCCCGGTAAACGCTTCGTGCGTTAACTGTGGTTCCTCGACACACTTTTTCAAGGTTGCCCGGTGAGAAATAACAATATTATATATTGTTTTACGACCCAAACAACGGTACAGTGTGATTATGAGCGACGCCTTAGTGAAAGGCTCCGCAAATTTCGACCATCTGGTGTTCGTTGACGTGTACTGACAGCGCACAGTACACAGGCCACTACCATTTTGCGTTCGCCGAAATGCGCCGCCGTGGCCGAGATCGAACCCGCGACTTTCTAGTGAGCAGCTTAGAGCCGTGTCTACTGTTCCACTATGGCGAACCCGTCATGAGGAAGGCTAGATGCAATTGATGACACAAAAGAAGATACTCGCTGCAATTCATCATTCCAGCAAAAGCGTCTCAGCCACATTGAGCTGGTCGCAGTAAACACCTCCCACAAGTCTGGTCGGTTCCTCAGCGTTAAAATCAATGGATGCCCTACTCCTCCGCTGTCTATCACAGTGTTGCGCCGGACATGTATGAGAGCTTGGACATAGTGATTCGATTCATGATCACTGCAGGCCTAATTACAGAAGCGCAGCAAATCATTACAACATTTTCAATGAAATATGATAAACAAGCAGAAATTCACATTCAAACGTGCTGTATAGCAAATAAACCAAGTTCAAATTTCATTTTAACAATTAGTGCTGTCTTTAACTAGAGAAAACAATGTGCAACATAGCCATTTCACTTCAGTGAACTTTCCAAAAATTCAGAGCGTATTTTTCAGGGGGTGCAGTGAAGTTCGTTCAAGTGGAGTTTCACTGTACATATATATATATATATATATATATATATATATATATATATATATATATATATATATATATATATATATATATATATATATATATATATATATATATATATATATATATATATATATATATATATATATATATATATATATATATATATATGTATATATATATATATATGTATATATATATATGTATATATATATATTTGTGTGTGTTCACGCTGCCTTAGCGTAACACTATTTTTTCTTCCAGGCAACAACAAGCAAATTTTCGAGGATGTCTGTTTTCTCTGATTACGACACCTGCGATGTAATTTACGTTCCCCCAGCCAAGGAAGGCGAAAAGGGCGGTAGGTACCAGGCAGTTTTCTGTGCGAAGAAGACAATATTGAGCTATAATTTTTCATCTCCATATCAGAAGCGATTTAGTGCAGATTTGTCGAAACGGGGCGAGACGAAGGGGACACACACAGGCGCTAGTGTGTGTGCCCTCTTCGTCTTGTCTCGTCTCGATAAATCTGCAGTAAATCATTTCAGATATGTCGTAGCAATAAAGCCAGAAGTCAGCCTTACTAATTTTTTTATCTCCACTTACTTTATAGCTGTTCATTTACTTGCCTAGAATTAACAATAACTGAAGTTTTCAGAAATGTTACAATTTAGCGTTTTGAGCACGTAGCCATGTTGCGCATTACCATTCTTGTATTTGAGTATTTAAACTTTATTTATATTCAACCTTGACTATCTTTTGTGAGGGCAACATGCATTCTTTTTTGTGCGTGCATTTCAGTTCACCTTCCACTTCCACCGTAAAAACATTAAGGTTGTCGGGACGCTGAGAAGACGGCAAACAAATGTATAAGAGAACGAAGAAACTATTTTTGAGTTAGTTTTCTGGCAAAACAAAGAAAAAGAAAAAAAAAACCCACAAAAACTCACTGTATACGACATCGGCCCATTCTCCGGAGATCTTATTTACGCGAAGCTCATTCGCTTTTGTGCATGGGTCATTATATATTGCAGTATCAAAGCTGATTAGTTGAGTAGCAACCACCACGGGCTACTGCATAATCATGAGCACTTCAATGGTGCAGTACATGTATTTTCCGGAACAGAAAAAATTATTCCTGCAACATCTTTACAGCTTGCAAAGTTCTCAATAAAAACTGCGGTGATAAATATTGAGTTTTAGAAGGTGTTTACAAGGAAAACACTAACTGCACGTATTTTAACTGCACAGGAATGCCAATAAAAACGAATAATAATAATAATATTAATAATAATAGTAACAATAATAATAATAATAACTTCTTTATTTCCATTAAAGATGAAGCAGACTGCGCGTAAAAGTCACTTGAAACACAAGCAACTTGACAGAGGCCCACAGCCACCTCTAAAATGCAAGAAAGCAATAGCACACATGTTCAGAAAAAAAAGATAATAGAAAATCATGTAGAACCCATATTCACAATACAAACTGTCCAGAAAATTAATACGAATTCTTACAATGAAAACAGTCGCATCAAGAATAAGAAATCAAAAAGCAAGACGTTACTCTTGTTTACTATGTGAGCATAGAATGACGAAATGTTCGTGTATGGTTCGTGCAGAAGTTACTGCTATTTCAATATCTAATTTAAGAAATGAGTTCAAAATGGTTGGTAGGGTATAGGATATTCACTGTCTAGAATAATATGCCCACGCAGTGAGCACTATCCAATGTTCTGTATGACGAGCATCATATGAATGCGTATTTTTTGCTAGATTAGAAAACTTTGTTTCTTTTTTTTATTTCTCCTTTGAACGCTAGACTTAACTGATGATTATGAAGGTTAAACTCACGGATTTTATTTGCCTCCAAAAATAAATCTGGAGCGTGGGAATGACATGGTACATTAAAGAAAGACTGTTATTTTGTTAATAATAATAACATATTAACAAAATAAAAAAGCGGAGACAAGTCGGGTGGTTAAAACAACTGCATGGCAAAAAGTGAGTACCTAATTGTCCACCTTTCAAACGCAAATGTGGGTAATTTACGCCTATGGACTGAGGCGCTTTACGCGAAAAAAAAAACATGTTTCAGCAATAATATACCAATACAGCCATTAAATAAACGATGCGTAAAACTGCAGTAAAATGATCGTGTTCACCATACTTGAGATCCTGAATTCGTGCTTTTTTATATATTGCATGCATCTCCATCACAAGTTATTCTCTCTATATCTGCTTATTTTGTTGCAGACCATGAATTGTGGGTCAGTGAGCCTAATATTGACAGTATTCCCAAGTGCTGCGAGTTTCTTATCAAGTACCTTGCACAACTGGAGGGGAAGACGGTTCGTAATGTATATACTGGCGTATCGTGCAAACCAACAGCAGCTAAGAACTGATATTATGGTACTCCTTGAACCACAGTGGTTCTAGTTACGTTTAGGTGTATGTACCACTGTCACGGGGATTTGAGTGTAGCCTAGTTTCTTAGGATTTGTTTTATGCATAAAATGATTCCCTGCATTGACCATTGGTGTGTTGCATTGATGAGGTCAACTTCACACAACTCTGATGAGAGCAGCAGTTCTGTTTCAGAGAAATTCGGCAGTGTGAGTGCGCTCACAAAGCGGAAACGCCAAGTCAAACGCCCTGTGTATTCACATAGGCAGCTGCTGTAAGGCGCGTTGCAGTTTACCTGTAACCAAGCTGTGGTGGTGATGGGTGTACATGTTTGTGGATTCGCACATAACGCACATAAGTGGATTCACGAATAAAAGCAAAAACGTCTGGTCCGAATTACTTTTATGTGCGATATAGAAGCTCTATTCTATATTTCTTCCTAATTTCCCCTTTCTTTCTGTCTCTGTCTACATGTCGCTTACTTCCTCCTTTTTTTGTATCTTTATACACAGTATAGACTGAATATGTTGCTACTAGCGTAGACAAAATCACAATATTTATTACCAGGAAGAAAGTAGCTTTTTGTCTATTTCAAACTACAAACCGTCACAACATAAACCTAGAGTGTTTCATAGTGTAATTTCGCGCTTCTGATCGCAGTAGGTGAAATACTTCGGGAGCATATAGTAAGGAATCAGTGGCGCTGTATATTAATGGTGCTTACCTTGACAACGTCTTGTGGCCAAAATCTTTTTTTAGAAGATTGGGATGAAGAGCTGTTGCATAGGTGCTTTTGTAATGCTTGATCAAAGCCATGCGCAATGACGGATAAGTGGCATGGATAGTCGTAATTTTAAATGGGTGGCCGTTTTGTAGCCGAAGTGTGGCAAAACAAATTTCCTTTGTTTTCTTTTTTGATATAGTGTGAATAAAACAGCATGTGTTAGCTATCACCGAGTGGCGTGTCCAAGAGCTAATCACAAACTCGAAGGGTTCTAGCGTCGTTTTTAAGCCGTTTTGGAAGACGCCATGGAGGCTTACGGCGAAAGGGTCATTTCCGAATTATGGAGCCAATTTATCATCAAAACGGCTCTGTTGCCAGATATGGCATTTTTATGTGTAGTCGTCTTAGTACTACATAAGAGAAATTTGCAAAACAATATTGTGCACTCACCACTATCGAATAAACGTATTGCCATCAAAGCCATTTTGCGCCAGCATTGAGATGATTAATGTTGTTTTACGCCGTTTTTGTTTTAGTGAAATCGAATCGTCGAATAATTGTGTCAAGCTGAGTCACTTGTAGACCTCACAAAGCAAATAAAAACATTGTCGTTTGATTCATTTCTCGAGGAGCTTTAGAACTCGCTAGCAGTCGTACACTGGGGCTACTCGAAAATATACTTGTTAAAATAAAGTGCAATCAAAAGCGCTCTGAAAAGTTACGTCATGACTTCCCCAAATGTACATTACTCACACATTATTTTGATCACTCTGGCTATAAATACCATAATATGAAATTATTACTTACTCTAACTTATGTTGCTGGTTCCGAAATGTGGGTGACCAAGGACAAACGAACAACGTCCCACCTTGTTTCGATTTTCTGTAGAAATATTTGACACTGCGTATGAGCTCTATTGACATGCAAACTAAAAGCTGTGATAAAAACGCTCTTAAAAGCAAGAGGAGGAATCGGAGCAAAATACTGAACCAGCATAAAGTGTTATGTTGAGAATTTGAAAATGCAGTTTACTAGTTTCGATAGTTTGAGGCGGGGGGTCTGCGAATCATAGCCACCTGCTTTCGTAAATAAAAGTTACTATGATTACAAAGTACTAATAAAGTGTGCAAAATGCAATTATCTGTGTTCTTTTATGACATTAATAACATAGTTTTTTTTAAATCTTACCTATTGCAAGAATACAAACCACTAGAAGTTAAGAGTTTCAGTCACAAGCGAAAGATGACAGGATTTAGTGAAGAGCGCCCACCAGGTGACATAAACAGCTAAGGGAACTCATGAAAATGTGTAGGTGATTCATGCATGAATATGAGATAATTGACTTTCAGCTATTTCAGAACGTGCCACTTCATGCACCTTTAGTCTGGTGGTTACAACACTTTCAGATTGTTTGACATTTCAAACGGTTGTGCAAGCGTTTCGATGCGCCAAGATATGTCTCTAGTCATTCAGTTCAAATGACCTCCGTGCAGGGCACAATGATCATGATGGAAAGCCCTCCTTCATAAGTAGTGCGGCTAATCACAGAAGCGTTCACCAAGACTATCGCTGTCTCCTTCATCAACGTGCCTGTGTGCCTGAGGGTGTTGCTCCAAGATGGCGTCACTGTTCCAAGTCAAAGCTTGGCCTCACCTATGCTATTTTCGCTTGGGGATGACTCGACGGCCGCTCAGCCGACGAACCATTCCATGTTTTGTGATAGCGAAGGCCTCTTCCGCATTTCCGCTTTTTCACTGAGAGAAGTGCTGCTCGTGGTCTGCCCAATTCTTAAAATTTCCTCCACATTGTTCAGATCGTGCTTCACTGAAATGTGTGGTGGTCTTAGAGTCATACGCACTTGGTTTACAATCGTTGCTAAGACAATAACTTTACTGACTTCCTATTACGCCGCGAGCAAGTTGAAACCAGCCCTGACGGCAGTTCTGCCATGTGGTACTTCATTGTTAAACATAACCACGTTGTCCTTAGACTGGTTCACCAGTGTCCCTTAGCCTTTCTTTACCTCCCCGTCAATCACCTCCTAAAGATCGTCACGTATGCGCATTTCTTCGTCCGTGTCTTTCGTTTGCTCGTAAAACACATTCACTTGAAATGTGTTTAACCTAGCTCCAAAGGCCTGCATGGCTGGTTGAAGCAAGACAAAGCACAATACCGAAGATAATGCTGCGTAAGAGGAACTGCCAACAAAATACTTTTAGGGGCGGAGCTCCTTAGGGTGTGGGTCTGTCCCTCCTCTGTAGTAGTAGTAGTAGTAGTAGTAGTAGTAATAGTAGGTAGCCACGTGTAGTGGAATGTACCCACTCCACGTCATAAAGATGACGACGACGCCTGATGACCAAGCGCGTTCCAGTATAGTGGAATGTACCCACTACACTTGATAACGATGACGCTGATGACCATGAAGTATAAGCGCGTTCCAGACCACACATTCTTTTTCTGCCATGGATGAAAACGATCGTGAACGCGCTCTCGCCCTCGAAAGGCAAAACGGCAACGCCGACAACAAACGTTCATAATCACACCACACCCCCGCATTTGTGTGTCAGGTCTTTGTATGATGATCGAGTGGGCAATATTTACGGGGATTGACGGTTTACCGGATTACCTCCGGAACTTCGCCCACTCATCATCACTTCACTTCGTGGATATGGCGTGATTTTTTTTATAACTTGGAGGATGTTTGGCCTTAGCCTACCAGAGTAGAACGAGATAGCGCAGTCGGACCCCGTTCCCATTGAATTGAGCTGTGCCGCAAAGAAAACAGTGTTAGGGCATGTTACCTTGACCGTTTCAAGCTCTTCTAGGATGCAAACTGCAAGTACAGTGGCAAAGATCAAAGTGCACCATAATTTCGTTTTGGATGCCACGCGTGGCACCCACTACGAGTGCGTAAGAGTGTAGCTGACTGGGCTAGTTGGTTATGCATACGTAAATTAACAGCGCAAAGAACGGACACCACACAAAGGAAACCACAGCGCTTGTCCTGTGTGTTTCCTTTGTGTGGTGTCCGTTCTTTGCGCTGTTAATTTAAGAGTGCGTAAGGTGCCCTGCGAATATGCGCAGCTGCACACTTTGTTATGGATGGTCCACTTTAAACCAAACGCTCGTTGTGCAAATCGCATGTTTTGACACCTAGTGCGATTCTACGATTCTACAAAGCAATGTGACATGAGTTAAGGAGGCTTCTCCCACTGCAAGACATTTCTTTAACGTTTCTTTCCAACGCAGTTTGAAGCACTGGAATTAATCTGTAAGTGAAACAGCCACTTGCCACGCAGAATGTCTGGGGTTTATTGTCACTTGGACGAAAGGTTTTTACTCCTTCGTTTATTTACATCTATTTCGAATGTCCGCTCACGGACACCGCTAGCTTTTCTCTCACAATGAACGACGCCAACGCCGACATCAGAAACTCTGAGAAATGAGCTCTTTAACGATATCACCTTAAAACACAAGAAACCATAGGCATATGACTGCCAAGGAAGTGTGTGAAGGACTTTTAAAACCCGTCATTACCAGAGGCGCCAATCATTACTTGTCAACCGGGAACTTCATCACAGCGTCAGCAATGTCAAAACACAGCGGAGCTATCAATGGTGACACGATGTCCGTTCTTTAGGTGGGTGGGTGGGTGAGAAACTTTATTCATGTCCGGCCAGAGGCCGCGTTCACCATACTGATCCAGAGAAACTCTTGCTGCCGCAGAGCTGGAGACCACCTGAATCCTTGAATTCGGGTGATCCCGGCAAAGAGGCCGCACAAGGGCCGACAAATCGGGCACACACGCATCAAGTGGAGGGTTTCTCGAATAGGAGTGCGTGTAACTTTGCTGACGTCACAGCAAATGTTCGCGCCGAAAGCCACATGGCCAACCCGAACTCGTCATTCACTACTACAGAAAACGCGACTTGCTGCGCAGGGATAAGGAAAGAAGGGACACAGAAAAGAGCGCATTCTACTAACTGTTTAATGTCACTTCACGAATCCAATATATAGGCATACCACACAGCGCCATCACGTTGCGCACAAAACCAAAATTCCTCTAAGAACGGTACTGCAAATATAACTGTGAAACATGCTTCTTATTTGTAGTAAACACCACAAACTTTTTCCACGTAATCGGACGGTGCGGACTTCCAAAGCAGAATTTTTTTGTCTCTTTACTTTTCTTTTTATCTTTTTTATTCCTTCAAGAGTATACGATGACCCGAACAACACATGAAAATGCACTATAATGAAATTATGAAGGCAATGGAAAACAACTAAAAGAATAAAACAACACTTCTCAGATCATCCAAAGCCAGCGAGAAATGAATAACGATGAAGCACAACACCCAGTGAGTCGAAGTCTTGAAAACTTAATAACGTTAAGTATGGTCAATTCGGGAAAAAAAAAACCAGCGAAAAGAGTGTAGATTAGATAAAAACCTGATTTAAATGTAAGAAAAGAAAAAAAACATTGCAATGTAAATACTTAGAACAATAAACATGACCGATTAAGAATACTATTTCTCTGTCCGAAAGTGGCATCGACTCTTAGTCCCGCCTTTTACTCTTAATGAGCTGGTCATTAAGAGTAACAGACAGAATTTCAAGACAAGGCAAACGCACGAAGGAGAGACAGAAAGTTTGCCGGGCAGGTGAGGTTAAGCAATTTGCTATTTTCATTGTCCTTGCGACTTTCTACTGAAAAGTTCATGCGCGGGATAGTTGGTATAGATTCATTGTGACATTTTGGCAGCGCAAACAAACAGGACGAAGAAGAGCCCAGTACGCGTCCGTAAGGCAACGGGCGAACCTCCGCAGGTACTTACTTTGTCGATGGTTTTGCAGCTGATGAAAATTAAATATGCTTGAGGTGTAATTGGTGGGCCTTTAAAACACGGTCTCGTCGCTCAATTTTACGCTTACACACACGATTCTACGCTACTGCCACGCACTATTACATGCATTAAGGAGACTCCTTCCACTAGATGACATTCATATAGAGTTTTTTTTCTGAAGCAGGTGCAGGCATAAATGTGAATTGCTTGTCACGCAGACATTCTGGGTACGATTCCCAGTTAAGCCGAAACTATTATTATTTCTATTATCTGCATATTTCTTGAATTTTCTATCATGAACAAGATGATAATTTGTCAACCAGCAACCCCGACACCGACGCCGACACCAGAATTTCTACGAAACGAGATCTTTAAAGCAATTGCATCAATACAAAAATGTACGACGGGACATGTCCACTTGCGCGCCCCTCTTCACCGTGATTGCAGTGATCGCTAGTATTCCAAGTAGGAAAAATGTCCTTCCCGCCAGGCGGTTTATGACAGCGTTAAGCAGACGCAGTGTTCACCGCTTGTGCTACCAGTAGCAAAGTACGCCTCATCACACAGCCACCACATTCGTGGGTGGCCTTTCGCGGCACCACGCCTGGCCAAATCTTATGGTCGTTTAGGGTAAGAAGGATTGCAGTCGCTGCCCGCATAGGCGCGCAAGCGCCACGTCACATAGTATTTTATTGCGATAGCAATTATATGGACACTCGCGGCTGGTTTTCGCCGTCGTCGTCGGCGTCATTTGCCGTATATGTATATATATAACCGGCCCCGCCCGTCGTTCGTGAGCGTGGAAAGACGCGAGGGGGGGGGGTCCCTCGAGCGACCTTCGATTTTACGAGCGGGGGCGCGCGCGTTATCTCCCCCTTCTCGGCGGCCGACAGCGGGCGGGGGGGGGGGGGGCGACGTTCGATTTTACGAGCGCGGGCGCGCGCGTTATCTCCCCTTCTCTGCGACCGACAGCGGGGGGCCGGTGTACCCTTCTACGTGCTGCGCTCTCAACGCGAAGAGAATTCTCTTAAACAAGCGTTTTCTAGAGTTGCGTGAGATCGGATCCAAAAAGAGTTAGCTGCCAGCCTCACTTCGTATAACATTACAATTTTTTGCTATCGCATTCATTGCTTCCCCCTTGCGGTGAAACTGACTTTTTTTTGTGAAGCTTCATCTCCCGCAAGTGCAGCTTTAAATAGCGTATATATAGTATATCCAAGAAGTGATGTGAATAGTTAATATGCACAAAAATATGTACAGGCAAGAATCAGACATTAGTATAAGCATCTCACGTTTGTATTTTGGTGCATTGCACTGCAAGAACCAAAACATCACGTGAATACAGATGCAGCGACATATTCTAGACAAATACTACCTACAAACAAAAGGACCAACCATTATATGCAAAACACCCTGCCCCGATAACTGATCTCTGTCATTAGATGTATCACCTCACATAAGGGCAGCTTTTACATGAAGGTAGGCATAGGTGAGGAAGTGAAATGCATGATGAATATGCATCCTATATCACGGTAGGGAACAATGGGCTTCTGATAACATGTACATTCGTATTTCGACGCGTTGGCTCTGTCGGGTAAAAAAATGTGCAAAAAATACAGTAATGTATTTTGCGCTTGACGTTTCCTGACAAAAGGGTCATTATTGCTGAGAAGAAGGAGAGGCGGGGGGGTTGGCCTTACGTGGCACGGTAATATCAATTTTTTAGGAGACACGCTTGTTGAAGCGTCCAATTTTGCAACTTAAAGAAATGAAATTGTCCAGCGTAATTGTAGCCAGCAGAACTACATTGTACTATTTCCCTTCTTTGTACGGTGCAGCTTGTACCAACAGTGCAAATAAAAACGCGCTAGAGGGATTCACTACAACGTGTGGCCTAATAAGCTCAAAACTTTCTTGAGATATTCTGTGTACACCAAAAATAAATAAACAAATGTCATGTACTAATGTGACAGTGATTCGCATTAGAGGGAGAACATTCTATACATACGTATTCGTTAGTGGCAATATGCCCCTAATTTTAACATGGAATGGGTACGCAACATAGAATGGCGTTAAAGCTGAGTCATTCGTGATCCCATTGATCCTTTAGAATCTATGGTCACTTTCTATAATGGACTATTTTGGTATTCAACTTTCTTAACACGCTATAACGGAACCGTTGTAAAAGACACAGCAATTGTTGGTACGCTCCCAGTGTGCAGGCCTCTCTGCGAATACATATAGCCGAATCTCCTCTCAAGAAATGGGTGACTCGTAAAGCTTTTCCTGATTATTTCTTTTGCATTTGTGAAGTAGTTCCTCAGTATTAGGAAACTGAAGAGAAATGGTGAAGTAGTGTGTTTCAGAGCTACGAGTCTAAAGAAGAATGCATCGGCAATATGAAAAAGTAAGATCACGATAAGACGAGATACTTTTTATTGATGACAAAAAATAACCACAAGATTACCCTCGACAACCACAAAATAAACAAAAAGAAACATTGACTCACCATCTCAATGAACCATGAGTCAAGGTACCAATAAAGTATTCGCTAAATTTCCGAAGTGCTGAAACGACGCAAAGGTGGATACGGCTAAATAAGAAGACAAACATATAAATGGCTACCAGCTGGCGAAAATTTTCACAGAGGATATATGTGTACGCGTAATCTAAAATGAGCGCAAGGTGGCGGCAGATTTCTGTGAATATTCAAGTGAATAACCAAGAAAACAGCATGAGCGACAGTGCCTCTGCTCCAGCAACGTTCAGTAAATTGAACGCCATTCCTGAAAGAAAAAAAAAGCCAGAGTAAGCTGCTCGATCACAACAGGAAACTTAATGGTAATGATATCTGTGTTTTGAATGTCATAGTTTACAGCATCCAATTGTTAGATTGTGGTACCCCCGCGTTGGAACCTAACAGGTACACGACGTAGAAAACAGCATTCAGAGTTCCACGAATACGCGTGGCGGTTAACGCACTTGGTAAAATAAAAAAAAAACTTTAAGTTCCGAAAAGGAAACTTTACAGATAATAGGCAGGCCAAAAACAAAATCTTTGGTCAGGGGTGATTCCTTCAGCTTGGTAAAACCCCAATTAAAGGCCTTTTGCAGAAAACTGGCGTCTCTGGAAGATATGTCTATCCTCTTCAGTCCTGTGACCCCATTTGGGGCCATTGTGCGGGCAAACACAACAAATTCTGAAGCAAACATATTTTACCTTCAAGTTTATTTCTCGCATCTTCTTAAGCTCAGTGGGATGGCGCTCCATGTCTTGCATCTGTGACGCACGGTGGGATTGAAAATGGCGTTCAGCAGTGAACGTCAACTTCTTCGTCCTCGCGGTGAGTAATTGAATTTTTCTTGAGGTTGTCGTGGTTTCTGTTTACCCAGTATGTGTGACGGCACTACTCATGTGTCTCCAGTAAAGTTGTATTCAATTTTTTGGCGTAACGTCTGTTGTCAAATGCGGTTAACAGCTGCTTAAAAGGCATGCTCCTTATCGGGGTCTGTGGGTTTTAAGACCAGACGATTGCTGACAGAGAAGCACCGGACTGAAAAAGAAATGAAGCGACTCGGGCATAAGAACAATGCTGATTATTCACATTCTGGTGATGCTGAATTTATTGTCAAACGATGCTTACAACGGCAGCCACGCGGGGGCTGATAGTGAGGGCAGCAACGGCGAACAAGATGTCTCAAATTGCAAGACGCCCGGAACATGGGCTCCAATGACGGGGAGAAGGAGAGGGTTCGTATTTAAAAAAAAATTATAATAAAATATGCTTGGTCAAGCGCAAAGGTGAGTCAGTCTTCGTAGCATCAACCGCATTGGGCCAGAAGGCTCCAGTTACAGCTGGTGATACGACGGAGAGAAAGTGAATCTAACAGACGTGGCTGCTAAGTACAACAAATAATGGCCGATGTTTATTTAATCGGCCGCTTTGTTATCTACTGCCACATTTTATTCCTCACAAGAAAGTAGACTGTCCGGATGTTCTCACAGTTTTTGTATATTGCATGGCCTCGAAGACTCGGACTTTACCTGAACTCAAAGTTCAAAACGAACACTGCAACATGGTTAAATGAAGCATCAGCCGCTGTGTCCAACAGACAATGTAACAGAGAATGAAGTGGAGAACAAAATGAAAGAGAATAAAGACCGACTTGCTGATAGAGGCGCAAAATCACTCTATTACCCCCCGACAACGCGACGTATCACATGCCAGGAAACTTCCCCCGAGCATCCTAAGCTTGGATGAAATAGGAAATGCAGAATCTCGAGCAATTTCTCAAAACGTGGTGTTTTCTTTTGCCTCCAGAAGAGAAACTGCTTTGTCGACTTCTCCACCTGCTAAGACCCAGAGGCCACGTTTAGGGACAGCCAAATTTCGCCATTTTTTTATTGTTATTCCGAAATAATTTTTTTACCATTTTCTTGTATACTCAAGAGAAATATAGAGAAGTTTTAAATTAATTGAACAGATATTTTCTTCTTGGGTGTGAAGGGGCTATTGAAAAAAAAGGAGAAAATCACGTGCTTAAAAGCGTAGAGCCCTGTCCGTCTAGGAAAATCATCGGAGCAACGGCACATTCACTATAATGTGCATCTTCCGAGCGCAACCACACAGAACAAAGTATGCAGTGTACACCACCATAAGCGACATGACGACTCTGCAAGGTAGAGGCTGATGCCACAAATCAGGACTAAAGAATGTGCACTTGCACATGTGAGCTCCTCTATCTAGAAGGTATTCGCAACATTTTTCATTGTAACAAAAAGCATGAGTATTAAACTAACTGTGCATGGATGTTCCTTTTCGAGTTGCCCTCTTGAGAATTTTGTTTAGACAGCAGTAGCAAACATATCAGCCACATCTCCCTCTAAACGCTCAAAAAATAATGGTGACTGTTTGGTATTGTACTGTATCTGTATTAGGTGTGAAAATCTAGGTGTACCTGTGTTTTTGAAAATCACTTTCAATTATCCTCTTCCCATGTTGTTGTCATTTAGTATTTCTGATGTACTAATGTTGTTAGGGACTCACTCTCAAAATTTTGTTGGGTCTCTAAAAGTGTAAAATACATGTACCTGAAAAAAGACTGAAATAAACTTAAAACTTTGAAAATAAACATAGGTTCATCAACCTGAATGCTCGACGTCAGCGGAAATGCTTCTTTCCTCCAATCTGAAGAGCAGATAAGGATTGAAGAATGCTATTTTTATTGTGAAGGTGTACACCCGTATGTTGTAGGACGACCGATGTACTCGGTGTGACGTGGTTCAAAGCATGACGTGGGTTGCAGCTACTTCATTAGCTTTGTCAGAAAGCAAAAATTATTTCTAGAAGAC
The DNA here is from genome assembly GCA_030522465.1 of Rhipicephalus appendiculatus. NCBI lineage: Eukaryota > Metazoa > Arthropoda > Arachnida > Ixodida > Ixodidae > Rhipicephalus > Rhipicephalus appendiculatus. Next base: position 40,005 of record JALIZH010017789.1, read on the forward strand.
CTGTCCACTTGTCAGACTCCCATTTGATGGCGTGCAAAATGCTCCTACATAGTGATGATTTTAGTAAGCTCTTTTAAGCGAATAATTAAGAACAGTTTTCACCTCACTTATCAGTTGCCCCTAACATGATTTCCCCAAATACGCTTTACTAATGAAATGAGCAGCCACTTGCTCTGGTTTCATTACCATCCAATAATTAGCTTTGCGAATTCAATATTGTCTAAATACTTTTTACTGCAGCCTTTCACTAGTTATTATTGCTACATAACTCCCAACTCAGTTAACTTGCTTTGATTGTGATCATATAGATGCGGTGTCATACTTACGTTTTAATTTTTATTGAATTCGAATCATTTCTTGGCGAACTGCAGGCACAGCGTTTCTATCTACGTATATACATATCCGGTTAGCCGCCTACGCCTGGGTGCTCTCGTGATCGCCTTTTTAAACTTGGTGTAGGCCGCAACTCTTATGGGAGGGTAAAAAAATTTGAGGAATATAAGTGTATGGTCACAACATGAATAGCGGGAAAATCCTGTCGCGTACGTCGTCAAAGCCTTCCCTCCTTACAGGCGTGGCACATACCCGTACGCCATGCGCAACGGTACGCGGGTATGTGTCACGGGTGATTGACAGTTTATACCTACCCCGGAACCGCAAGGACAGATATTAGTAACCTAAATGTGATATTGTAAAGAGAAACTGACATTGGCAGCCCAGGAACGTAAGTGGAGCTACTCCACTTAAAGGGGAACTCCGGTGCATTTTCGACCATACCGAGATAACGCCGTTTTCAAATAGTATTAACAGTCCTGCAACAGCTAGGGCGGTTCATTTTGCCGACACACTCGTCAATAATTTTAAATAAGCAATGAAAAACGAGTCAAAACCGAAACCGAAACGGGGAGCTGCTTCGTGCTCCATGCTGGGTACGCTATGACGTCATGGCGTCACCAAATCCGCTACACGCCACCACGGCGTAAACGTAAACATTGCTCACGTGCCTCTTCTTTCGCGGGAAAAGCAAACTGCCGATGTCTTCCGACGTGGAAACAAGCTGTGCCAGCTAGTCTGAACTGACCAGCGAGGAGTCAAGCGATGAGGAGTGCAGCTACATCAGCGCGGAAGCGTCGCCTGTGCTAGCGTCAGCGTCGCCTCGAAGAAAAAAAATGCCCCCACCTCCCCGAAGAAAATCGTGAGGAAATGCGAATGCATTTCGCGCGCGCTTCACTCCATTTATATATGGTGGTTGTGGTTCGAAGAAGGAAAAGGCGCCTAATTTCTGCAGCCCGGTCGGGAGCACGGCACAGCGCCTTTTTTTTTTGTTTTTTTGTTCTGTTTTTTTTTATTTTTTTTCTTATTTTTTTTATTTTTTTCATATATAGCTCCGCCGAGCTCCCGCGATGCGAGCGCCCTCACGCACCAGAGCGCGCTCCTCCTCTCCACTCACTCTCCGCTACTACACTCTCGCCGCGGACAACGCCAACGCCGCACGACGCCGGATGCCTGACATAGCCCGACTATGAAATGCATTCGCATTTAAAAGCGCGCGCCGCGAGCAAGCGTCCGTCTGGGGGGGGACGAGAAAGGAGTACCTAGATACGTCACGTACACAGGGTGGCCCGCATTTGAAGGTATGATTCCGGAATTGGTTACCAATTTTTAAAACTCGTTTTCCGAAAAACTAAATTACTTACGGCTGTATAATTTGGCACATATCATCAGGGCACCGAAGAGAACTTATGTTTAAAGTTTTATTTAAATCGGTGAGTATCGAAAAATCGCCGGAGTTCCCCTTTAACGTGGATCCCCCTCGTAGCACTTGGCTCAAAGCCAAAAACAAAATTGTGCAGATCCCTCGAACCATGGGAATGGATGTTATGCAAAACATTCAGAAGGATGGTAACTGATGTAATCTGAATGGCGTGTAGGGAGCTCAGATTAGGGTACGACTCCGTGCGCAATAGTCTGAGAGTAAAGACCTGAGGTCTAATAAGTTTCGGCTGAGGGAATGAGACATCCTTCGCGTGAGGTAAAAATACTTCGTAATTTCGTTGCACGTGGCAGGCGCATCCCTGTTATCCGCAACCTCGTTGTCTTCGAGCCGTCACCCGGAACCTGCGCGGTTGGTTAGCGCGCGCGCGGTCTCGGAAGACACGCAGGGGCTGGGGCGGAGCGCTCTTTACCTTTCCAACGTCTGCGAAAAACCAGATAGGTACGTGGAGCTTGATACCGTCACGGTCGCGACTCCGGAGCATGCGCAGGGCTTTCTGGGAGACGACGCCGCTCTCAAAAGCTCTGAGAGCGGACCTCGAATCGCCACAGAGGACATCCCTTTCGCCGTCCAGAATGGCCAGGTTAATGTTGAAATCACCGGGTCGTCAGCACGGACCGATACGCAGTTGGTGATGTACTGTTCAGAGTGGACGTCGATCGCGCAGAAGGCGTGGCTTCCGTGATGCGCTGCGGCATCAACCAAGCTGACGCTACGCTCCTCGCTGTATCATACCCACCCGAAGTTTTGGGCGGACACTGAATTTCTTACTTAAGAATTGTGGCCAGAGCTGGCACGATTCTCAAGTACAAACATAAAGTGTCCACAGAAAACTACGGGTGGGTATGAGTCAGAGGAATAGGGCAAGCCCCCGTAGCAAGTACAACAGTTGCGAGCGTTAAACGTAAACTCTGCTCGGCGAAGCGGAGCACTGGAATCACGTGAAAGAGCTGCTGATAGTAAAATGGCATCCAGCATTACTGACGATAACTTGTGATATTGCCTCCAGTAGATGTACAATATTACTAACACCCACGTTGAATTTGCTGCAACATATATAACTTGTGGAACTAGTCGGCTGCCGCGTTGGCTTAGTGGCTAGAAGGATTGGCTCCGGACAAGATTGACGCGGGCGCAAATCGCCGCGGACAGATTTCGATGAACGTGTAATGCCAGCGGTCTCTGCACTTCCTCTCTTAAATGTACGTGCGAGGAACTTTGGATGGAGCTATCCGAAGTCAACCACGGAAGGAAGGAAGGAAGAAAAACAAGAGAGAAGGCAGGGAGGTTAAACAGGCACATCCCGGTTGGCTACCCTACGCTGGGAGAATGGGAAGAGGGTGCATAAAGATGAGAGAGAGAAGAGAAGGAGAGAAGAAAATGGTCAGTAACTGTGCTGACGCGTAGGTAGCGGTAGCACTATGCAGAAGTCAAAATAGTTCACATAGGCCCGTAGTCATGACTCAAAGCCATGCCGTGGTTGTCAATGGCAATAGCTCTGTAATTATCCAGTGCCAATTGTCTTTTAAAGACGATAGTCTTTCTTGGGATACCTAAACGGAGAAATTTTGGTCTGTTTCTCTGTTTGTCGGCACGTCGCACGATTCAGCTAGCTGGCCAAAGTTGAAGCCCCCTGCCTTACGACCTCCAATCTTTACCGAGGAGCATGTGTTCATACGGGTGAGCGTGGGCAATTAAAAATCAAATATTACGCATATCTGAGGCACATCATGAATACCTTAGTACTATTCACAGTGTTCCTTTAAAACAAAATCTATAGATACGTAATTATAAAGATCCTAGTGTTTATTACGCGGCGCTGAAAATGCGCCGCTGTGTATAAAACAAGTCTCCGCCCAGTGATTTAACTTCGACGCTGTAGTGCTGCCACCTGGCCGCAGCATAGTTCAACACAAGCCGATGTTCCCCGGTAGCGCTGCAGATGGCGTCCTCTTCTGTTTTATCAATGCCAGCCAGATGCGGCTGATTCAACGTAGAAAAGGGCTGTCTCAGGCAAGGCAAAACATATATGGCCGCTTGATGAAATACGATCCACTCAACAAGACATGATCAGAGAACGCAGAGAAAAAGACCGACGACCAAATTTCAGCGGAGAAGCGCCGGCGTCCGTCTCAAGCGTGCCCGGGAACCGTCCGAAAAACGAGCCCGGCGGCTAGCCCAGGTATTAAATTGTGGTACTCATGCAGTACGGTCGGCACAAGACTATCGTCTTTCGACGACATTTGCAGCGAAGCACGCAGATACGCGGCCAATTTTTTTAAGCAACTTCTAGCCCCCTGAAAAACCTCGCTATACGCCGCACGTAACGGCCGGAAATGCTGGAGCATTTCGCGAATGCTCATATACATAATGATGCAAAGCACAATTCAAGTTCGGCGCGTGATATTTCGGAGCACAGAAATCCAAGAAAAATTCTTCCCAGTGAAGCAGTTTAGAAACGCGACTGCCTCCATATTTTGAGTATAAACATGCCCACTTACTGCAGTCACAACAAAGTTCAATCTTTGATCTTAGTTAACTGGATGTCTGACAGGGATAATTATCGTCTCACTTTGTGTCCCACAGATATATAAGTTATCTAAAAAGGTGGTTTGAACGTACCCCCATAGTACTGAATATTAAGAAAACCATAAAACTCTATTTTGAACACCACGTATACCCCCTTGTGGTCACAGTAACTAAACGGCGTGCAGTGAAATTCATATAGGGCTTTATCCGAAGAAAGCTTCAATGACTCGACAGCCATAACAGGTGAGATAAAGGAATGACAAAAATAAGAACACAAATATTGAAAATCAACAAAGTAATTTAGCAAATAACTAAAATTTCGTCGCCTCTTAACCTTGTTGTGCGGCAGTAGTGGAGAAGGCACGTACACGAAGAAACGGATCAGATCATTCATACCAGAAACTGTCGAATGTTTCAGGAGTCATCAATATCTCTCCAGTTTACACAGCAGCCCGGCAAATTAACACGTCATTCGCATGATGATAAGGACGTCATACCAGTGGAAGTTCAAAAAACAAAGAGCGGCACTAGCATGGAACCGATATCGTCAGGAAACGAAGCACGAAAATGCGTGAGCCATTCCCTCTGTGAAGGTGGATCACCAACAAAGCTGTGTAGCACAAGGATTTTTTTATTTCAATAATTTGTTTATTTGCATATACTATTTTACCTTTTAAATTTACCGTTTCCTCCTTTAAAGCCCTTCCACCACGATTTACATTGGCCAGGAATGAAGCAGCATGCATGTTATTTGTGCATTCATTTATTCATTTCTTAATGAGTTGAATAATTTTTGCTTATTTCTTTTTTCATTTATTAATTCATTTAGTAACGTCTCTTCTATATCTTTAGCGCGTGAATGGTGAGAACCATTGAAAAATTCGATATGAAATTTAAGGACAACATACGGATTCGTTGTATTTCCCCTATGAAATATGTACATTTCGTACGAGCATATAAGGAGACTTGTGGAAATTGTAAGAATGATGAAGAGTAGATGTGGACGTAAACGTGTATTTAGAGAAATATAAAGTGATGAAGTGTCTCGGTTGGGGCCCCAGGTCGTCGGTTTCGCTGACTACGCCTGTCCTCCTGAACTGACTCAGAAGTACTGCCTGCACTTCTAGGTCCAACCGGCGAGCTGTACCACGCAGTGCTCCATAAATCAATGAAAAAAGGCGATTTGGAGGGCTCGTTTCATTGCTTGACACAACCTTAAAGAAAACTAGACGAATATAGAAGCGAAAGAGTGTATACGAGACGCTAATTAAGCTATATAAGTATATTGTAGAAATTTTGGTATCGCCGTGAAGAAAGTAAATTGAGCGAAACGACAACTGCCTGCCGTCGGAGACCAAACCTGAAACCATCGGATAACGCGCCCTACGCTCTACCAATTCAAATACGGCGGCAATCATCCTCTCGCTAACTTTCACGGGTACTTAGCCATGACGGCGAGCGGCGCTTGTAGAGCATCGAGCGTGTTATCCTAAGCTTGGTGTTTTGGTGTTTTTTCTGCATACTATAGATGCTCGCGAAATACATCAGAAAAAAATTTGCGGATCCCACGCCTTGTGGTAGTCGGCGTTATGCGTGGAAGCCGGCCAGTGATTGCCTAGGCTGCATTTTTTGGGTTTGCAGCAAGCCTTAGTAATTGAATCAACGCGTTTTTTTTTTGTCACTGTAGCAGTGTGCATATTGGGCTTACCAAGAACGTCGGCTACTCTGGCGTTTACAGGGTAACTTATGATCTTACGTAGCGACAGAACTTACTTTACAGCACTGATGTCAGTATTATCGAAACGAAGTCCACTTTACGATGTGATGATATGAATATCGTATCCAACGTTCGCTAGCGTATTCCTCCAAGGTCGAAGAACGCTTGAATATAGCATGCTAAATCATAGCAACAGAAGTGTAATGTCAGTTAGAATGCTATAAAAGCGCAGTCAACACTGGGAGCACCACTGGAGATAACTGAACATGACGCCTGCATTACAGGAGTAAATATGTAATGTTTCTTGCTTTGTTATAAAACTACGTGGCCAGCACTGCAAATACGATTGGTGTTGCCCTGATATAGGGTCTTCCAAATCAGCTTGATGATCTGCTGCGGCTTTGTGGTAAAATATCTGGCTGCCAGGCATAATGTTTGGGATCAATTCCTGCTGGGATGCTGATTTTTATTCTTTATATTCGTCCCATCAACGCTGCGGATATCTGTTTTTCTTACCGATCTCGCATTTAAACTACCAATGTCTGTTCTCGCCGTTCCTGGGTAGATATAAATTGTCAATCTCCAGCGGCGCATACCCGCATACCGTGGTCCATGGTATGCCGGTATGTACCCGTCATGACTTTTTGATTTATTTATAATTAGAAGGAATAAATAGGGAAACCTGATGCCGATATCTGCTGTTTATTTTGCACGACATGACACTATGCACATCACAGTCATACATTTTGGTGGGCTATACTTATACAAAAAGCATGTAAATTAGGAATACCTCAACTGCTTCATCGGAAATCACAGATCATCTCTTCGCGTTTTCTATGTCACTCTGCTGGGAATAGTGTGTTTTCAGGAGTTTTATTAAAATAAAGCTAAAATTGAACTATTCTTTTTTTGCTGTCGCTGGGCACAACGGCAAGTAATATTGGAGTTGCTTAAAATGAATACTTCACTATTTAAAACTGTATCGAGCAAAAGAAGAGCAAGGGACAATTGAGTAGCTTAAAATAGCCGTAGCATCGCTTGACGCTTCTGTCGGTATCGCTTGACCCACGTAGGAGCGTCACCGGCAAGAGTAGTCTGCCTCCCTCAGAAGTAGAGTGTGATCCATCGCATAAGTCCTTTCACACTTCCAAAGAGGGACCGAGGACTCTCCTAGAGCTCGTCCACTGTGACGCTCCGGGAGAGTCACCGTTCCTCTTTATACAGAGTCGTATACGTGGCAAGTCATAACTCTCCGAAAAGAGTCACACATACCCTTTTTTTCTTAGAGTGTAAGAAACAGAAGGTAAATGGTGAAGTAGTTAGTTTCATATCCCAGAGTCTAAAGAATGCATCAGTAATATGAGAAGAATACATAAGTAATATACGTGTCTGCAGGAACGAGTTTGACGACGTACGCGACAGGATTTTTTAAATGCGAAGCATATCTTTGCGCACTGCAAGCCCTTGGAGTCTATCTATCTATCTATCTATCTATCTATCTATCTATCTATCTATCTATCTATCTATCTATCTATCTATCTATCTATCTATCTATCTATCTATCTATCTATCTATCTATCTATCTATCTATCTATCTATCTATCTATATATATAGCCGCCGAAGTCTGGGTGTTCTCGTGATCACCTCCTTAACTTGAGGTTGACCACAGTAATTGTGGGAGGGTGAAAAAAATTTGACAAATTTGTCTGGCTGGTCGTGACTTGAATAACGGGAAAATCTCGTCGCCTACGTCGTCAACTCATTTCTCCAGACATGTGTGGCTCATACCCGTAAATCACGGGCCGCAGTATGCGGGTATGAGTCACAGGTGTTTGACAATTTATATCTACCCAGAAATGGCGAGGCCAAACTTTGCTTGCTTAACCCTCTCATGCATACGGGCCTCATATGAGGACAGATATTTATCCTACTACAAAAGTCTTCCAGTTACTTGTAGCAAGTCATTATCCGCATGGTGTCCTCAATTGAGAACCCACCAATGTTCCTAACTTGTTTCGCAGATGGCCCTTGCTGTCCATGTTTCTTGAAGCTCCATGTTCTTACGGAGAGTAGGCTTGTTTGAGGTCACTGAATGTTCGTAAAAAAACAAAAAATAATTGCTCGACAGGCTATGGTGCTTTTTGAACTATAAAAAATATGTGTTGAAAGAACTGCTCTTGAATAATACCAGCTCATTTTGTTGACGTTTTTTTCTCGGCTAAGGGCTCTATAGAAGGTTTCGAACAAGTGTCCTCAAATGGGGACATTAAGCATGAAAGGTGTAGACTCATCTGCAGCGCCACCAAATAAAAAATTACACCATCTCCCGCTTAAGGGAACCATGTGTAGATGCGAAACAGCGGGCACTAACACTTACACTGGCGGCGGCGTTGACGCTGGCGCTCATTGCAGCGTTGCGCAGGAGAGAAAACTGGGGAGGCGCAAAGCACGCAGTGATGGAGCGGTGTTTCCTCCTGGAACATGCCAATCGCTGCTAATGGGCAATGAGAGACAGAAGACTCCGACTAGACACAGAGAGCCGCAGTCCGCTTTTAGTTAACGCGCACGCTGCAAATTTTTATTGTTCAACAACGCACAGGAGAAATCTCCCACCGGCACCACCTTGCAGGTCACTATCCAGTGCCATATATACGGGGTAGCCAGTGAACGGTTGTGCAGCGCGAGCAGTCGGTTTTTTCAACCAAGAAACTCGCTAGCAGACGCTGCCTGCGTCGGCGTCGCGAGGCGAGGCGAGAGAGGGGGGGAGCGTAGGAGGGGAGAGAGAAGGGGAGGCGCATGCGCAGTGAAGGTGTGGTTGCCGCGGGGAGGGATGTCTAGAGAAGAGAGAGGGGGAGAGGAGGTTTTTTATTTTTATTTTTTTAAAGGGTTTGCGCATG
>JALIZH010017790.1:0-24992 GCA_030522465.1 Rhipicephalus appendiculatus
GCATGGTGAAAAAGATACTCTCGCATGTTCCATTCAATACCTGGGATGTTATCAGAAAGAAATGTATTCAACCGTGTAAATGGCCTGTGGACTAGGTACGTGGCCGGGTCATTTTTAAGGGTATGCAAGTTTTTAATAACATTTAAACCCCTCGTATTTGGCCAAAGCAACTAAATATCATTTCCTCAAGTTGAATACGTCAGTTCATAAGAGAGGCATTAACTCATACTTGTAATTAATCATGTTTAGAAGCTTCCTTGCTAAACTCCTGGCGGTGTATTTTTGTTTCAGTACCCAGAAAATGAGAAAATTGCTACTTTTTTCACAACCTTTTGGCCTTTTGAAAGCTGCTGTGAGCAGCTCTGCCTTCAATTCAAAGTGTAAAAAAAATGTGTGGGTTGGTGTCGAAGGCTAAAATTGGCCCTTTTGCGCCTCCCTGCTGATGCCCGATCGTTCTGCAGCATCAACACGATTGAAACTGGCTAACCCAACTCAACGAACGGAGATGGTAATATTGATTGATTGATTGATTGATTGATTGAAATTACTTTACTGAGGTCCTGCAGGGCCTTATTAAACCTTTAATGATGCCCACTGCGCAGTGGGTGACTTGTATACCCACTATAAATGAGCGCGAAGCTAGAACGAGTTTTTCAGAAGAAAAAGCATTGCATTTACAAGAAGAAAACGTGATGCAGGCACATTTCCGATGTAGTGACTCTTTTTCAGTAGAGCTAACTAGGATGGCAACATGCACAAGGGTAGGGCAAACCATATCGACAATTTGAAGTGGCAATCACTCGATCAACACGTAAATCCTGCATGAATCCACAAGGTGAAGGGAGTTTTATAAAAGGACGATGCTAGGAGATCACCTAAAAGTCACTGAAAGCTTCAGAGGAAACTGATACAGATTTTTTTGCAAGAACACTTTGAAGATGAGAAATGCATCCTGGTATGGTGATCAAATGTGGTGTTCGGGAATTCACTCTACCAACTAAACGACGTGAGCAGGCAACAAGGCAAAGGTTAATCGACGACAGCTCAAGGCGCTGGAGTGTGGGTTGAAAAAGTTGAGAGAGATTCGCGCATCGGAAATGCCGCATCTGCCAGAGTGCAGGACAAAGCTACGGATGTGATGCAAAGTTCAATTTCTCGCAGACGTTTAACCATTTTGAATCCGTAGCTGTACCTGTTCCAACAGTTTGCACCGACATCAACGAGTACAACCTCTGCTTGAAGAGGCTACAGTTCCTCTGGCTTTGCTTGCCAATAATTGAAAAGCTGTTTCCATTAGCTAATCTGAAAGTATGCAGTCATGTCTGTAATGTCTCATGTTTTATCAGCCAGCTGGCATTATCTGTCATCGATGCAAGCGATACTCAAATCTTCCATGACTTCAAAGAAACAAAAAAAAGAAACACTTTGAAAGCAACTTTTTTACCCTGATGTATTGGCCTAACATCTGAGGTAAACCAATGGGATAACATATTTATTGAACTTAAACATATGAACAATCACAAAAAGAAAATCCCAATTGCACAAAAAGAAATCCCAATTTTCGCAGTACCGACTTCGAACATGGGGGGGTTATAAGTGATCCCTCTGTTTGCCGCATCAAACAAATGGCCCAAAGCATTTATTTGTATTCCTTGTTGGCCAAGTACTTCTGGCACATGTGAACTGCATAGACTTGGAATTACGCTACATTTATTAACCAAACTGAGCAACACCACATTGTTGCTCAAAGATGTGCTTTAATGATGTTGAAATTTAACCGTCACTTAGGATCGAGACAAGGAGTTTTGATTTTTGATTGTGAGATTAGGTGTCTTGACTGCATGTAGCCTGCCAATGTTGGAACTTCAATAACTCATTTAGGTTCTGACTGCATGGTCCAGAAATCTCCCACTATGAATTGTAATACATGAAGCTATGTTTGTTCCTGCAAATCAGATGAGCTCAATTGTAGGAAGCTTCTTAGGGCAACTGGTTTGACTATCTGAATATACCTTTTTTATTTTCACACAATACCTTGAATGTCTTAAATTTTCATGCAGTGACATTGCATATAAGAAAGCTAACTTAATAGTACAGTAGTTTAAGTAGTTTAAACTTTGGGCTAAGCTAATGAAAATGGCAGTAGTTGCGGGCGACCCAACCGAGGCAGTGTAAATACTGAGCGGCTTTTGACTTACTGCTGTGCTTCAGCTTTTACAGAAATCGCTCTCCGACGTGCAGACCTTTAACATGGGGTCTTGTAAGAACAGACAAAAGTGCATAAGTGCCCTCGTCATACATAAACACCACACACATAGTCTATACATTCAGTGGCCCCCCATTGACACATGCAAAAAAACAGACCACTGCATGCTGCATTACGCCCGCATGTAGCACACTTCATACATATCCCAACAACATGTAAACGCATGGAGAGATACACCGAACTGCGGCCAAAATCACCGGGCAAGTTTGAAAGTACAGTCTTCGTCAAAAATTGTGGAGCTGCTCTGCCAGTGACCAGATCTGTGGTTGACAGATTCTTCCGTGCAGTTTAATGCCGCAAAACAACCCCGTGGCTATGACAGAGGTTGTTGTGGAGGGCTCTGAAATATTTGACTTTCCTTTTATCATTTGTAGCGTGCACCGAAAGCACACAGCACGAGAAAATTTGCGTGTTTTGGCACACTCTAATTGCAGCCACCACAGCAGCTGAGAATTGAACCGGAGATCATAGGCATTGCAAGGACAGTAAGGACCTAAGGTGCACTGTCCTAAATCTCTGGGTCACAGGCAGTAGCTCCAAAATCAGTCTCCAGGACTCTACAGAAAGTGTTTTTGTGTCACCACCACACTTACACATATATGTGTTACGATATAAAAGAAAGAAAAAAGCTTGCATAAGCACTACGCCGCAAGTACGCACATCTGTTCAAGGTGTGCAAAAAGAAAGACTCATCTTTCATCCTCTTCAGTTTCGCACTGAGCAAACGCGTCAGCACACCTGCGCAAGTTGGTGGTTCCAATAAATTTCTCGCACCTACGAGAGTGCACAGACAACACGCTACAATTCGCATCACGATGCCATCACGTGAAACACGCACATCACACGACACACAACATACACACTCTGCGCAAGCTCTCAAAGCCGTGTGCCCCGAGGGCATCAACCGTCAAGCAAATGCGGCAAAGCATAGATTGCCTCTTTTCCCAGCCATAGTTCAAGGACATGTACTATATTCTACACAGACAAAAACAGAGCATGATGGGGGGTGGGTGTTACAATAGCTCTATCACAGGCCCTAGGATCAATGACAGACATTAACAAAACTGAATATCCACTCTAAAACGGGGTGAGAAAAACATGCAATCAACGTGCCATCTACTAGAAAGCCACAGGCAAATCTTCACCATTGCAGGTGCCTGGCACACAAAGCAAGAAAACGAGCCTGCTGAGGGTGTTAGCACAAAGGAGGTAGATGTGAAACATATAAACGCGAAATTGTAATTCCAACAGAACGATTCCCAACTTGCAACAGGCTCTTCCACTGAAACAGTGCAGTTCTGGTCTCAGAGTACATGACAAATGCATCATATATATGATCCCAAGTGGTTAAAGAAATGGTACGTTGGGCTACATTTCCTAAATGAACCTTGCAGCTGTGCAAACACAGTGGCCATTGTCTGGAAATGATTTTGAAGGGCCTGAACTCAATGAAAATGATAAAACGATCGTTCAATCGACGGTTAACTACGAGACTGCTGTGCATTAATGACCATAAGCTAACTTCTTTTTGTCACGCTAATGCTGAATGGTGTTAAGCTTCAAGAAAGAAGAAAAAAGAAAATACGTGTATAGTACTTTGCATGTGCAGACTGTAGGGAACCTTTAAAGCTGAAGAACATTAGCGCATGTGAACACTACTGCAAGAAGGTATGTGAGAGGACACAGAGCGGTGCACTTGTTCTATGGAAGGCCAGCAAACCTCGCATCTGATAAATGTGACTAGATGTGCAATGCGTGCACTGAATATAGTTGGTGAGTAGCAGCAGAAGAGTAAATTACAAAGAAAAAAAAAACCTCGTGGCCAAAGAGATTTTTTTCCCCTATTCGCATTCTCCGTTTCCTAAACATGGCCCAAAACATTACAGCGGGCGTAATCACATACCATTTGTCATACACACACAACACACATCACACTGGCAATACACGACGAACACGCTATAAGTATAAAATGGTTGCTTCATAAGGTCACCGGGAAGTAGAAAAAAAAAAAGAATGACTCACAACCGTCAGTTGCAAAAGAGCAAAGCTTTTTCAAGACGCACATCACAAATGAGCCTACAAAGCACTGCAGCGTGCCAAGAACCAGAGACTAGATTAGAAAATGCTCGCTCTAAATTGCTAGCAAATGGTTACAGCATTCTTGCAATGCAAATCGGAAGGCTGAAATGTAGTAAAAAAAAAAAAAAGATGGCTGAACGTGTGTCTTGCTAAGTTGTGTATAGCAGCATCAGGTTCGTTCCATCTCACTGCTGCCCGCGAACCCAATATTGCAGACCATGAAAATTGGGGGGCGATGTATAAAGGGCACAGGCCGTCTTGAGGCAAGCCAAATGTGCAGGACTATTGCAGAAGCATGGGAGGTGCATATGTTTCACTGCATCTAAATAAATTTATAAAGCTGGCAGTGTAGGCATACGATGTCCATGTCACCTCTACCACAGGCGGCTGTACAGAGAGCCCAGCACCGCGAAATGTGTTGGTCAGTGACCAGTTATATCCACAAAATGCTACCTAAGCACGGCCCCTACTTCAATTGAGAGGTGACACTGCCATCGCCTTCCGAAGTCGAGGCAGAGTGCTGAGCGGAGTAACTTTCTAGAATACCCGAGGCAGCAGATATTTTAAGTAGTAATCTGATCACTACAACTTCAAGACTAAGTTACGCTACGTCAGTCACAAGAGGCAGCTTTCACGCTGGCTGCTCTTCAGAGTAGCGGCTGAATACTCAGAAATTTGCCGTTATTTGGGTAATGAAGGACACTAGAGATGTGGTATTTATAGCAGCCGAGTGAGGTGCCCCTACATGAGCAGTTCGGTACGGGGAATGATAATTTCACTGAAGTTGCGGCGGCCACTGCATGCAGCATGTGCACGACAACATGCCAACCTAAAAGGCCTATAGAAGGCACCAAAGCAGAGCGCAATGCCGACTCTATAGATGGCCGCTGCACTAATGAAAAGTGGCAAGTTTTGCCATCCACTCCTTCTCTGCATGTGGCACGGAACTGATGTTCTTTACCAAGGCCATTTGGGGCAGTTATTTGTGCATCAGTGTACTAAATATAGTCACAAGGCTTTTATATAATGGAAGAGACAGGCAAGACTGAATGAGGAACTAGTTATATCTGTGCACTTCACCGCTGGCCATCTGCACAATCATCCCCATGCAGAATTAAGGACAAGATGCGTGCTCCGGCAGAAATACATGCTTTCAAAGATGAAAGAAGAAGATTCAAACGGGCAACGAATCAGCAATGTAGAAAAATAAAAAGCAGAACAAAAGCTTCACAAGATGCTAACAAGATAATGAATGCTCACAATAAACACTTCAGTGTTTTTTTTTTTCTTGTTTTAGCGACTTTCCAAGTCTGCACATACATCCTTTGATACAGCTCACAATGAACTTGACTCCTGCCCTCTGTGTTGGTGCCAGCATTGCCAACTTTTTCCAACGTTATGCTAGATCCAGCACATTTAAGAGTTTGTTCAGTGGCAAGAATGCATGTCGACCCAATACCAGCAGATTTTTAAGCACAAACTTCAAAGTTAATTTCTTTGCAGAATAATATTTTGGGAATTTTATTAGGTCTATGAAGGTATCTACTACTAGTAGGTTCCAGCAGACTGTAGGTGCCACTTCGGGAGAGCCTTCGGAAGAAAAGGCAGCAGCACTGTTTTGTAGTGAATCTCTTAAACAGTGCCTCTCTTCAATAAAGCATACCCACACAAAGCTGATGGAGCATAATCTTCAAAACATGCACATTTTTTATAAAGCACGTGCAAATAAGCATGGTGTTAGCGACATAAGGAAATCGGGGAGGAGAGGGGGGGGCTTTTCATTACTTTTAGCAATGTTAGCACAATTGGGTTCATTTTCGTAACAATGCTTAGTGATAAAACAAAGATGAAAGAGACAAGTAAGTGGACAGGGCATGTGCTACCTTTTCCATATACACGCCTCTTTCGTGTACATTTTCTGCGTTCCCTCACGTTTGTTTGGACAGGCAGTCTTAATTTTTCCAAAATTTCCATTAGACAACTTTTTAATTACTCACACTACGTTCAGTGGATTACAATGAGTTTAAAATACTGTTTTAACAGAACACTTGCAAAAGTAGGGTTACTGGTCGAGAAAATACTTCCTAATGGGACCTACACGTGTGGACCTCCACGACTGCATCTATGCAGCACCGCCAAACATGAAAAGCAAAGGCAAATCGCCAAAGCATGAAAATTCCGCATCCATCTCCCTTTCACTATCTTCACCCATACCAAAAGCTATGACATTACATCAACATTCCATTTAGCACTCTGCATACTCACACCAACTAGACGTACACACCAGAACCTTCACCCAAAAGACCTTTTCTTGCAACAATCGAAAGCACGTTCCACACCGCGAGCAAAAAATCGTCGAGCCACACAGCCACACAGACAAAAGCTTCACAAGGGGACATTTGTTTTATGCTCCTGGGACTACACGTTCACTGCTCGCGGATTTGATATTGGGTCATCATCGTCGTCTCTCCTCAGGCACAGCGGGAGCAGTGGTGAGTCTACTGATCATAAACACGAAGGTCACACAAATCACTCTAGCCACACACTATCGGGAGACAAAGAAAATGTACAACTATCTCGGCCGCTGTCATAAACTGCGCTCAGCGCAATTAATGCAGCTCTGTTTAATGTTGAAGTGATGGGAGATAACAAACTCTGGGCTGAAAAAGATCGGCTCTAAATATCCAGCAGTGCCAAATCATGCGGCTGCAATTAGAGCTGGTACGTTTCCCATAACTACCGTTTGAGGTCTCACATCCTCCTGACATCTCGACTGAGAAACACCGTAGACAATGGAAAGCGTTTACTATGGATAAATAAAGCAGGGACAAACTGGCCAAACATTTCATGTTGCCCAGCGGCCGTAATCGTGCGGGTAAAACCAGTGGCTGAATTCACTGGAACTAGTGGCACCACGTTCAGACTGCAGCTACAATTGTACATCTTACGAACATCATTAGTGATGTTTATGCAGATTCATGCCTGCCGTGAATTTAGAGCACGAGGAAGATCTGCACTTATGCACTGAACACTGCATGCCAACAGAAATGTTGTCACAAATTATCAAGTTTGTCTAGGAGTCGGGTGACGCTGCATGGCAGTGTTGATGCGGCCGTTAGATCTCTCGGTACATTTGCATAATACTGCGCTTGGATAAGTTGTGTCATGCGAGTTTTGATAGCTTGCTCTGGCTATACTAATACCACTAAAGAATATGCTCTTTGCTTCAGTGATTCTTAAAGAAACCAGGAAATGGAAGGAACTCGCTAATGAAGAATGACAATGAGCTACCTGATGGGACAGACGATGCAATAAAGGCGGTGATGTGCAATGTATATACATTTCCTGCAAAAATGCAAATGTGGGCTTGAGTTCGTCTTAGGTGAGAGCTGCAATTCAAAGATGCTTCAGCGTCTCTCAACATTTCTTTCTTAGTTCATTCTCATCTCTCCACTGCATTGCTGAACCCTTAGGCTAGCGTAACATGCTTTTATCAACATGATAAGACCTCATCACAATCTTGCTGTAAGTGGTTCCCGAATCCTAATTGATGACTCACCCACGTTAGGCTTGCTATTCCCAAAATGATATGCAAACAAATCATTTAAGGAGGCTAGACACAGTTCTATGCTTGCTCCCTCCTATGACATCCGAGGTGACAATGACAGCAGTTGACAACGTGATCAAAATGATGATAGAGTAAAAAACAGTGACCAGAAAGAGTGCATAGATGATTTACCTTTCCCCATCACAAAAAGCAATATCTTTAACAGGGCGTAATACCTACCGCTCAATGCTGCGACACGACGGCAAAACAAAGCTGTGTACAGCTTAGCAACAGCAAGCCTATTCGGGGGTGTATGTATGGAGGAACGAAGCAAATGTGGAATGTAACAGCAATACTATTGGGGAAGTGTTAAAACGAAATCTGTTGATAACAAAAATCACGTGCTGTACATTGCTTGTCAGGTGGCAGAAAGCACAAGGTGGTAGTATTGTTGATGACCTAACCACCGTTCAGGATACAATTACTTTAAGAGACATCTGTGTGTGTCATGGCACCAGATGCACCGACACATGCGGTCAACGGAATTCCTGGCACTGTGCCAAGCTCGCCAACTCGGAACCGGATGCTGACATGGCACCGGACGCCTGGTGCAGAGTCATGCGCAATGTCGCGGAAAGCGATCGTGTCCCCAGAAGTGATCAATGATGATTACCGCACCAGACGACATCTCCACACATATGGAGCATGTGTCGGTTACAGCTTTACCGGTGTACCAGTCACACGGTCTCGTTGAGATTTGCTTTCTTCTCCTAGTTGCGGATGTAAAGATGTAAATGAGAGAAACAATGCAGTGTGGTTGTGCCCTAAGCCTAACGTCTACAATGCAGTGCCAAAGTAAAAAACGTCGACCTCAATGGAAAAAGAAATCTTCTCAGCTCTGCAGCAAGCTAGGTAAATAAAAAGCGAAGTGTCTTCTGGAGCATCTCAGCTGACTAAGCACTATAAGTTGCTGCGCCACATTTGCTTAACACAGAAAAATGCAAAAAGAAAAAAGAATATTTTGCCAACTGCCAGTACCCAAAGGGCAGTGTGCCTCCAGACTGTCCACGCTAAACTACTTTCTGCCATTTATTCACACTGAACTTTATGACCTCGCACGCATCTCTTCAAGGTGATCATGACAAATAAACTGAACGATAGTTGTGCCAACTCATTCAAACGATCCGCTCATAGCAGAAAAGACTGAAGTCAGCTGTAACACGCTCGTGTTCATGTACTAATATGACGCGCCTGCAGCGAACAGTACAACCATAATTTTAAATGCCTGTAAATGCTTGACTTGCTCAACACAATACTAATGGGCTAGGCTTGAAAGCACTGCCCTGGTATTTAAACTGACATTCAAGCACTTCCAGTCATTGAAACAATGTGCTAACAATTCCAGGTAAGACGGTGCCTATCGAAATACACTCAAACCTCATTATAACGAAGTTGCATCTTACACGAAAATGAGTTCGTTATATCCGAAAATTCGTTATAAAGGTATATTCCTAACACTGTATCTATTGCAAGACTATTTTTCATTTACTTCGTTATAACCGATATTTCGTTATATCCGGGTTCGTTATATCGAGGTTTGAGTGTACGGTCATAATCAAGCTCTAAACTCACACCTTAAATTACAAATCCAAAATGTACAGAGCCTTGAATAGGAAAATTGTAGAACAGGCTATTAATTCACTAAATAAATTAGCAGGTCTTCAAGCTCCTAACAAGTACGTAAGTATTTACAACACAGCTTAGAGAAAAATAAACGAGGGGAAAAACATGAGGCATTGCAAAATTTACTAATGGAAAAAATAAGTTTTTATCTCTAAACCACTAGTATAAGCAAACTTTTGAAAAAGAAACATACGTCTCATTTATCACAATATCAGGTAGGGAAGCTACTCCAATCAAAGACACTAGTAAACATCATTCAACAGCTCACCGGTATCATGTGTAGTGTACTCCCGAGCACTCGCAAATGCTTATTATATATTGCTGAGCACAAAGTGAAAGGAGAGCCTTTCCAAACTAAGACAAGTGTCAGGCAGCCATTAAATGCGCTGCTTCTTGTTTTCTTCCCCCACTTGCCAGTACCGTCAATTTCATGCGAAAGTGCAAGGCACCTTTTCACGTGAAAGTGCTTTGAGAGAGGGACAAGGGAGTGGTTCACAGTTCACATATTCCTACAAAACAACATCACTCTATACACGTCGCACGTGCAGGACATGCCTGTGTGACAAATAGATGGGTGACAGCGGATGATCATGGAATGTGCTTGACATCGCTCTTAAATCACTTTTCAACCCAGGAGCAGGTTGCTTCTGAAGGCCAGCATCACTAAGGATGTCACACCTAGGTTGCGACAGAACATGTAACAAAGCAGCCATTTGTCTGAGAATAAAAATTGCGCACGCAGCAGTCACTCTTGGGTCAACTGGGCATCACTCGGGTATGAAGATGTGGGAGAAACTGCGTCGTATAAGGAAATGCAACCTAACTCGCTTCCCAATGTTGGGAGCGATGCGAATGTTTGTAGCACCCAAATTGAGAAACTCTGCGCTCTGATGAGGAACACCAGATTTAACTGATCTCACCGTTGCACTGATGTGGGCTTGCAAAAGCAGTGCACAAAATGTGAGAACGCCGACTTGACTTTTGCAGATGGCGAGAGCACCGCCAAAACTCGACAGTCTTAGCGCTGTGTGGCCCCCTAGACAGCAATGTAAAATGGTGCCAAAAAAAGGCTCGGGCAAAAGCCCGAGAAAAGCTGGAAGAGCTTGCCTCACGGCTCGGAGGAGGCCCCAATGACCGTGGCGAACGACGTAGAGTTTGCGCGCTCTAGCACGGGACACTCCAGTACGGCAGCGCCGACGCTGCTTCGTCGAAGCATCATGGCAGTGACGAGCATCCACTTGTTGTGCCGCGGGTCGTAGCGCTCAACAGTGTTGAGGCTTGAGCTGCCGTCGTTGCCGCCGACGGCGTAGAGGAAGCCGTCGGCTTGGACCACCTCGTGTGTCGTCCTGCGCGAATGAGACCGCATTCAATTAGGACAACGACTCTCGGCTATTTGAAGTTGGGTGGCTGTTCGAACCAGTGAACTGCCTAAACACAACAAACCATGGCCTTATTCACTAACTTTCCCCTTTTAAGAAGTTTAAAGAAATATTAACTCTCCATTTTGATAGCTTGAAAGTAGAAAACATGCAAAATCATAGTAGAGCTCCTACGCATGCCTTGAAATTTAGTGTGCACCTGATCTATTTTAAGAACATAAGTGTAACAAGCCTAATAGACAATTAGATTGGTCTAGTTGGTATGGATCCACAATAGCACGTAGGTGTTTGTCGTAAATTCGCATTACCTACTACTATAACATCACAAGCTGGTTGGAAAGAGATGAAATCAGCAAGGTTTATCTGCAGACTGGACTTTTTTTCTTCTTTTGATTTAACATTAATTGCTAACCTTCTCATACAGACCTTTACGACTCCCTAGGGAGCTCAATGTGTTGACCATTCAGCACTGTCGAAATTTGGGCTTGTTGGTGCATTGCGACGACTGAAAATAGCGCAGAAAAAACGGGGACACAAGAAGAGGACACACGACACAGCGCCTGTGTCATGTGTCCTCTTCTTGTGTCCCCGTTTTTTCTGCGCTATTTTCAGTCGTCGTGTTGACCATTACACAGTAAACTGAGCGTTTGGGATTCCACTTTCATCGAATGAATCCGCAACAAGGGAAATAATGAAAGTTTTGACACAAAATGTATACAAGTCCTAGCAAGGGCCTTCAGTCAAGATCTATTTACCTTAAAACTGAGATTAACCAGAGTCAATTAAAAAGTCTACTGCATTACTATGCAGCTCCTGGGTGACTCTTAGTGTGCCAACTTTCTTGACTCTTTTCCCACCTCGAAAAGGTCTGCAGCAAGCAAAAAGCACTACAAAATATGCAATGTTGCATCAACATTGTTGTTGCACAGTTTTGGGGGCACACAACCATTCCAAAAGGAATGTCAACATTTCTCAACCACATCTATAAGCGGGTAGAGTGTCTGGAAGAAACATTCATCTGGTCAAGGTTAAACTAAGGTTTCCTCTTAATAAATGAGCATTTGAAGTACATATATACAGCACTTGCCTGCGCGAGTGCATGGAGCCGACGTGGTCCCACATGTTGGCGGTCAGGTCGAAGCGCTCGGCGCTGCTGAGGCAGAGGCTGCCGTCGTTCCCGCCGACGGCGTAGAGGGACCGGTCGAGGACGGCCACGCCGCAGCTGTTGCGCCGGCTGTGCATCGACGGCAGCAGCCGCCAGCGGCCCTCCCGCGGGTCCAGACGCTCCACGGACGACTGGTAGTTGGCCCCGTCGTGACCCCCCACGGCGTACAGGCAGTCCTCTGAAAAGGGGAAGGAGGAGAGAATGCCAATGGCATTGTAGGCACACCCTATTGAGTCGTTCCATATGCATTCCAATACAGTTGAACCCCTTTACAAGAGGCACTGATGCAACAAACTGGGTATAAGAGATATCAGTGTGACTGCATGAAAAGAGGGGTTTACACTCAAACCTCAATGTAACGAACCCAGATATAACGAACTATCGCTTATATTGACGTAAGTGAAAAATAGCTTTGCCATAGATACAGTTACAAATATACGTTTATAACAAATTTTCGGATATAACGAAGTATTTTCGTGGCAGGTGAGACTTTGTTACAATGAGGTCTGAGTGTATCACAAAATTAGTAGGCCGCACCCTGCTCATAAGACGCACCTCATATTAGGGACATGAACTGCTCCCTGGAGCATATCTCTTATAAAGGGGTTCAACTGTAATGCCATATGGTGTCTGTAAAACTTATAAGCTTTATGAACTTTATATGGAATCCACATACACTCCACAAAACTATGTGGAAACCATGTGACCTTATTGCTCTGTTTATTGCTTTGCTCTGTTTGGAGCAATTACGCTACAATAACAGAGTGAGGGTATAAGTTGCCTTTTTTTTTAATGAGAGATATGGAACAAATTTTGAACTCTGTTGTGGGAAAGCATGCACGGCCATTCTTCCTTTTCCTTGACAGTGTCGTGACCAGTCTAGCAGGGGGGACTAACCGGTCCCTCAGATAGACATACCATGGCCTCTTTCTGAGGATCCCTCACCCCGAAGAGAGCACACGCTATTCCCCACTTCCCTTGCTAGCGGGAAAGGGTACCATTCCTCGGCGAGGAATAGTATTCATCAGCACAGCTCAATTGGTAGAGCATCGGACATTATACAAAGGTTGTAGGTCTAGTCCTACTGGCGGCAAAGTGAAGTGACAAATTGGGATTGGTGCAATTTCAATGAAAAAAAAATTCACCAATCTGAACAAGTTAAACTTTTTCAGTTCCACCTGCAATAGATAAGATTTCAGTTTTTCACTGACCCAGGCACTGCAGTCCCTGAACTTGCAACTGTTCTAGTGACACTATCAGACAGAATCCCTAAACTGTTTGTAAGACATCAGTGGCTATACCTCTGGCTTTGGTGACTGAAGTTGCATCACAACTGCTCAAGGAAAGTTGTACCTGTAATTTTAGAGCTTCAAACCTAGTGCCTTCTTTTCGCTCATACCAACAAGCCAAAGCCTCTTCATCACTATACAATGCACAATTTAGAATTCCTAGTCCAACACAATAAGTTCTCGGCTGTTATATTAGTGTTTAGTTACTGTAGAAAAGTAATGTTTAGAATAAGCAATCTGCTTCACCCGTGTTGTTTTTGTTTGCCAGCCCACGTTACTTTCTTAACCTATTTTTTGGTCCTGGCCTTGTGTTTCCTGATATGCTCTTGTTTTTTTTTCCTTTTAGCTTTAGTTCTGTATGAATGCATTGTGTATAAGTCAACTTAATAACTGAATGAATGAATAAATGAATGAATGAATGAATGAACGAAACTGTTTGTGTATGAACGGCTGACCCACCAAGGACAGTAAGGCGGCAGTATCGGCGACGATACTCCATGGCAGCCACGGAGGTCCAGGCACCGACGAGCGGGTCAAACTGTTCCACGCTGCTCAGGCAGGAGGTCCCATCGTAGCCACCAGCCACATAGATGAGGCCACGCAGGGCTCCGACTCCCAGGCAGCTGCGTCGGCTGCCCAATCCTGGGAGCAGTGACCACGTGTTGCGTACGGGGTCGTAGCACTCCACCGACGACAGGTCCCGCGTGCCATCGAAGCTGCGAGACAACCGGAAAATGGCAGAATTTGAGAATACGATTCGCAACTAAAGTTAAACATTTTGGATTTTGTTAAGCCAGAGGTGACTAGTTTTTTACAGTGAAAGTTGTTATGAGATCCCAACAACAGTGCCGTATATGTCTGCCGAGGCTCCACTGTCAGTGTTCATAACCACTGTCGCGCGAAATGAGAAAAAATGAAATGAGAAAAAAATATCCAGGATAGGATGGGATTTGAAACCGGGCCCTCTGCATGGCAGTGGAGTATTCTACCACAGGGCGACACTGGTGCTTGAAACTCCTGTGCAAAAAGACCCCATACAGGTGTCATGTCGGGCAAGGAAGGAATTGCGTTAACATATGCAATATAGCGTGACCGAAGAGTAAAATTAAAATATCAACGAGGCATCACACAGTGCCAATTGCAAAAACGACAGGAAAGGGAAGATGGAAGCCTGCAACAAAAAACTTCGGTTTCGACAAGTGGACTGGTCTAGCCTTGAAGTTCAGCACTGAGCCTTTAAGTTCCAGCCTTCAGGAAGACAAGTTCACCTGTCGAAACGTCAGCTCGAGCACACAATCAATGCTAAAGGTGCGAGTGTGTGGTTTAAAACTTCCCACCCACTACAAAGTGCTCAACCATAATTCTTCAACGTCATCAGCCACATGCAGGATCAACAAATTGCACATAATGACTTACAGATGTGTAGCAGGTACCTCGTTTATCCGCAGAAAGACAACGAATGGCATAGTGGGTGCTTCCCTCCTTCATGGAAATTACGATTTATGGTGTAGCGGGTAGCTTGCAAGTGTACTTGTATTAGTTGCCCCACGAGAGTTTGGCACGGGCTTTAGAAAGGCTGCTCTTCCAGCTTTCACTGTGATTGTGCTGTGTCTTACGCGCAGGCCTGGGTTTTTTTCCTAGCTTGTGCTAATGTGTATCCCTTTGATGTCAACCACTAGCCCAGCAACAAGTCTTACTTGAACATTTATTTTTTACTTCTTCAAGCAATACGTCTACATCTTAGAATAGAATGAATTTAAAGTCGAAAGCAGTCGAAGTACACATTGTAAGTGAATGCTTAATAATCATGGTGTAGCACAAAGACGCGTAACAGACACAGGAACACACAACATTCCTGTGTCTGTTCCTGTGTCTTTGTTATGCGTATGTGCGCTTCACCACGATTATTAGCAAGCACCAACTATCCCCAAGAACTAGCCCATCTGCATCGTAAGTGCTTGCACATCAGTCGAGCCCAACAATATCGAACTCGGGTAAATCGAATTATCCCTTATATCAAACTATTTTCAAACACGGCAATGCTTTAAAATCAATGCATAAGAAAATCTACGGCTACCTCAAATAAAAATAGAACACTGGATATATTGAACATTGGGCGATGCGAAGCGCCCAGGAAGTTGGTTTTCCCTAACAAATTTTTGGCTTTCCCTCATGGAAAGGGATTTTTCCCACACGCATTTTGGAGAGCGAGCGTTGGCATTAGGAGGGTGCAGCGCAGAGCGAGTAGAAACTACCGCTTGCCATCACGTGCTTTCCCCCATGACTCTGTTGGGTGGCCGGTTCGTCATGCGGGGTCGCCTTTCTCTTCTCTGCTCATTTTGTCAACGAAAATACAAAATAATAAAAACACGTCTTGGTGTGAAGGCGTGTTTGTTACATTATCGTGAAGCAGTGCCGTGAAGCCAACTTGCGCACAAAAATTTGTTTGCAAATACAATAATTTCATGAAAAGTTGTATATTGAATTATCCGATATATTGAGCTAGTTTTTGTGAGTTCGATACATGCAGGTTCGACAGCACTGTCCAAGCATTTCGAGCTTGTTGAGGTAAATCTGCCATAACAACAATCTTAGGTCGTATCAAATAGTTGATACATCTCCATGTGAAGATTTTCAACTCTGTAAACCACTCAATAATTCTCTTTGAGGAGTTGAAAATTGGTAAAATCTTGTCAAAATTGGTTATAGTAGCACGCCAGCTCTAATGAACGTATATTCAGTCTTTTGCTGATTCCACTGACATATATCACAAAGATATTCAATTAGTACTACACAAATTGACTGAGGACATGCACTGGTTATGTTTTAGAAAAGAAATGCAAAGTGTTTTATTCAGCTTCCTTTCTTGAAAACATATCTTGTCTCCCCTGGTGTAGATATCACCAACTTCAACAGCCAGCTTTGAGGCAACAAGGCTATGTTCGACGTACTTGAAGCATGCAGAAGGTTAAAAAGGTCAACCCTTGGGAAGGTCTAGCGATTTCCAAGTGTTACTGCGAATGCTAATGCCGTGCCACACACTAAGTCGGGGATTGCGCATTGTGCAAAAGAGATAAAGGCCCACTTTACAGTTGCTGAGGATTGCCACCCAGTAATGCAAAAATGTAAATGCGCAGTGGCCGGGACACACCTGGTCCATGGAAGAGGGTAACTCGCAATAAAGCTGCAATCGACAATTAAAGATGCGATAAGCGAACAAGAAACAATGAAATATTGTGCTGCACAGCAGTGCTTCTCCTATAGCCCTGAAACGTACATCTGCGTAGATGTTCTAAAGAAAAAGGCATTGTGCCTATGCCTAGGCTGCTGCACGGAAGTTGGCGCAGTTGACGTATTGGTCGAAAAAAAAAGAAGCATTGTTTGCCTACCTCTCTGCAAGCTCTGAATTTTCTATTTTTTTAGGCATTCTTATATTCGTTCGCTTGCTCACGTTGAAGCAATTTTCAGATGCGTTGAGAATTCGCGCTTGCTTTGGATCTGCCATCGTTCCTGCGGCCGCTTTCGCAGGCGCATGACGTATCGGCCATTGTAAAAAGAAAAATAATGGCAATCTGCATTCTTTTTTCCCTGTGTCGTGCACTTGCACTATAATACGTATGTTTGACGTAGGCGACCACTTTGAACAAAAAAAAAGCTTATTTTTTTATGGAAGTATTGCTGTTCTGTTCATGCGCACTCCACCATTCACTGCTATATATAAGCGGTCGCAGGCTCAAAAATTTCACTTTTCTGCAGTTGGTCGAAAGGCAAACGCCGGGAAGAACACTATAGTCATGAGGGCCTTCATCACCATTGCACTTTTGTCGGCGGGTAAGACTTCCTGCGCCATATTTTTCTCTTAAATTATTCATTTGAGATTACTTTCCACTATCACCAATTTTGCATTTGTAATCCTTCTTAACTTTTGCTGCTTCACTAACATGCTATTTTGCCCAACTATTTCATTACATTTACTTTTGCCTACTTCCTACAAGTACTGCTGGTTTAACGGCAAACAACCTGAGTGAATTAGCATGAAATATATTTGCTGACATTATCATGGATATAGATATCTTTGGTAACAACTGCATAGAAAAATGTACTTGTCAGACATAGAAGATTCTAATACCTGTGGTAAATAAGCTACGGAACTGATGCTGTGTGTACGAATGAAAATTATTTTTTCCCACCTAGTTGCTATGTAACCATTAAAAGTATAAAAAGAAATGTCTGATCGACATAGTAACAAAAATTGTACTTATTGATATGCTACAGTGATTACTGCATATGCCTCTTAAAACAAATATTGCAAAGGCAATTGTCAACATGTTGCTTTTAGAATTGAGCAACGCTTTCAAGAAATGGGGAAACAGTTGCAAACAATCAGTGCATTCCATTAGGTATCTTACAACAGCTTAAGCAACCTTTTTTTTCGAAAACTGTGTAGCTCTTAAACTACGTATAACCTTCATGAGCGGTCTGAAAGATAAATATTTAGTGCTATGAAGAAGCTTCGTAAAAATTGGACCCACAACGTTGTGGTTGATTCTGGCCTCGTGAGATTCATATTCACACATGTACCATGCTCAAAGCAATTTCTCGTGAGTAAACTTTACACAAATACGAAAAAGGTGCCCTAGCTTTTCTTGTGAGGCAGATTTTGCAGTGTCCCTCACAAAAGTGGTGGCACAAAAATTATCTTTGGTACAATAGTTGAACTCTTGACGTGCTGCGCACGCAGAAGAAAGTGAAAAGACGACTGCATAGAGCGCAGTAGTACGCTCTATCCTTTCTTTCTGCTTACACAGCACGTCAAGGGTTTCAGTATGAACCAACTAGTATGCAAGGAATTATTGCTGCAACCAATACATGGGTTCGTCATGCTGATAGAATTAATTACTCAGACAAATAACTATTTTGCTAGCTGAAAACTTGACCTAAACAGCTCATAATCTGCCAGTGCTCTAAAAGTCAAACTCGAGGATGCTACGGCTGATGAAAACTTGTCTCCACGTAGTCACCATGACATGTGTTTCATGTATGTGTTGAACCCTTTCTACAAACCTAATAGTGTTACGAAATGGCAAAACAAAATGAGCCAACAGTGATGCAGCAATGTATGTAGTGGTAAAGCAGAAAGCTTGGCTATCTTGTTTAAATCAGATATTTTAGTGGAAGCTACAAAAACGAATTACAAGAACAAGACATGGCGGTTTTGAGTGGACATGTTAGTAGTGCTGTTGCTAGTTTTTCAGCCCTGGAGAAATGTACAAAGTGAAATGAAGACACTACATCATTGTGACAGGACTTGTACTCGGTTCGTGGATGACTTGTGTGTTTGATCGGGTATCATATTTTACCCAAGTAAAACATCTTGGAAGTGCATGTTCCTTGAGCTGCAGATACCAGATTATTTACATGCGGTTCTAGTTTTAAAATGTTAACGAATAATAAGGCTCAGTTAGACATTGTTAAGTTGTAATGGCTATCCCCACTGGAAAGAGATGACCACGTAAGTAACAACATTGTGGGAAATAGCAAGCGCTAACCAATCGTTAAAACAAAAACAAAATTGATGTTTTGGCCCCACTATGGGGGCCTTGTTCACAAAGAACATTCCATTGTTAGTGAACAAGGCCCCCGTGATGGGGCCGAAACATCAATTTTATTTTTATTGTAACGATTGGTCGGCGCTTGTTAATTCCCGCCATGAATTTTTCCGACCAGATGGGTTCCCGTTAAACCCTGGATTGCAAGTAACAACATTATATTTCAGGCAATTTCGACGAAAGACAAGAAATATATAAAATTTCATAAAAATTTCTTCAATTGTTCTATGAATAGCTTCACTGGCCTATGCTGCACCTGGGGCTGCAAAAGTAGACCTCAGTGGCTCTAGTAGCGGACTTGGACTCGGACTTGGCGTGCCCTCACTTGGCAGCAGAGGCAGCAGTGGCAGCGCAGGATTGCCAAGCCTTGGCGGAAGCAGCTCAGTGGGAGGAGCCCTTGCAGGCGGCCTTAACCCAGCTTTGCTACCTGGACTCTCTGGGTCATCTAGCGGCGCTAGTCCTTCAGTTTCTGGTAGACCTGGCGTTTCCGGCAGGCCTGGTGCTTCCGCTGGTTTCGGAGTAGGCTCCGGATATTTCCCAGGAGGAGCTGGTGTTTTCGGATACGGTTTCCCAGGAAGCTACGGCGGATACTATTATCCCGGATATTACGGATACCAGCCCTACTGGGGTTGGCGACTACGGCTATGGTGACTATGGCCTTGGAGGTTTCGACGGCTTCTACGGACCAGGCTTCGGCTACTATGGCCCCTCGACCTGGGGCTGGGGTGCCAATGGACCCAGTGGTGCCGTACTTGGACAAAGAAGCCTCCGTTCTGCTGGACGCCCATCCAGCAGCTCTTCTGGTGCATCATCATCCAGGTAAGAGTGTGTTAAATTATGCAGCTACCATAAGCTTTTTTTTTCTTTTTTTAACTCTGGCACAGTACATGTCTTGCAGTAGAGCAGTTTGTATGTGCACGTACACGGGAAAGGTCCCTAATGTCCCAGCGGTGAAAAAAATGCAGTATGTATGACACAACAGGCAATGCAAAATAAAAGAGCAGCACAAACCTGTCGTGCACAAAAAAAGAACAGAAAAAAATAAGAAAAATTCGTGATGCTCATAAAGAGAGCACAATGATGCACAATTCATGCATAACGAATATTTTTCTGCTATTTGTGCAGCGCATACTACAATCTCAGTGATGCATCCCTTGTTACAGCGCGAGTTCAATGTACACTATACACATTCCGCGAGCACTGGGGAGTCCCACTAGCTTCCTTAATGCGCTTACCCGGCCCGTGGCGCGGCAAACTCGTGACAACGAATTGGTGAGCACCAAGTGGAAGATGTCACACTAAGAAATGACAAAACCGGATCGCAGAAGATAATGAGTCTCAACACAAGCTCCACTGTCTGGCGTTTTCACTGCAATTCACACTTTTTACAGAATAACTAAGTGCTCCCATGTGTCTTATCGGTGCTCATAACCCCTAACGTCCCAAGCGTCATTCTTCGTTTCTATGAACATTACTGTTGGTATGCAACACTGAAGGGTAACTAGACTAATGGTTCATGGTACAAAAGTAAGCTTCGGCATGCGCCACAGATGACAACGTTCAGTTTTGTAAGATGACGATTGCCGTATAACAGGCCAACTTCAGATGGCAACTTCACGAATAAAAAGCTTTTTGGAATACAATTATATTATAATTGTTGTGGTTTAACGTCCCAAAACCACAATATGATTATGATGGACGCCGTATGGAGGGCTCCGGAAATTTCGACCACCCAGGGTTCTTTAAAGTGCACCTAAATCTAAGTACACGGGCCTCATTTATAACACAATTCATCCTTTCATGGACTGATTGAACTGCCTGTGCCTAATCAATTCTTAATGAGCCTTTTCATGTTTACATAAGGAAGATATTAAACATTGTTTCTCTCATCTTTCCCCTGTCTAGATCTTCCTCAAGTTCTAGCAGCCAGTAAGCAGCGAATGCCATCACAGCTCGGGTTGCTTATGTCAACGGTAAGAATAAGTTGATGCCCATTCATAATTATACCAGATTTTATTCGTATAATTTGTTTTAATAGTTCAATATGCAGAGCAGTAACTTGAACAGAGTGAAATGTGTGAACTTTACATTGTACATGTCATACTGCACCGTCGTCGATGAATGTGCGTTCTCATTCTTACCAGGCAATTTTTTTAAACTTGTGCAACCTTCAAAGTGTGCCCTTTAATTTTATGTGTCCAATTTTAAGTGTAATTACCCAATGCACTATTACCAACCGTAAACATCAGTATCATATTTTGTTATGATAAAATGATTTATTGCGGTGCTCTGCCGCGTTTTTTTTTCTTTGTAATAAAGGTGGATGTAAAGAAAATGCATTTTCTTTTTTTTCAGTGACTCATGGTGCGTCCCCGGCCTTTTCAAAACTGGAGTCGCAAGATTATCCAGTGCAGTGAACCAACCCAAT
This sequence comes from Rhipicephalus appendiculatus, assembly GCA_030522465.1. NCBI lineage: Eukaryota > Metazoa > Arthropoda > Arachnida > Ixodida > Ixodidae > Rhipicephalus > Rhipicephalus appendiculatus. Next base: position 21,446 of record JALIZH010017790.1, read on the forward strand.
TTGGCACTATTTTCGGTAACTTATGAGAAAACAATAAAGTAACTTATTCAAGTGCAACTAAATATTTGCTTCTGTTCTCATTCTCCAATCCTGCAAAGCTGTGCCAAACTTCTATGCGAGAGCTATAGTCTGCTCACATCTTCGATCAGCTGATCGCACCGTATTCCGCAATGCACAGACTAACTGCCGCACCTTCCACGGACACACACAGAAACATACAGGCAACTTCATGGTACGTATTTCTCAGCACGAACGAGACAGCACTAGAAAATAGAAAGGACATGGCGCGTCTCTCGACTCGTTTAAAGGAGTGCCGTGGCCCAGGTCGCTTTTACAGCGAAAGCTGTTACAAGGTCACAGCAACAGCAGATTTTGGTGGTCTAGAGTTGTCTGCCGCTGCAGCTGGTGTCCATAACTGCTATTGAGCAAAGTAAGAAAAAACTAAATGAGAAAAGATTTCCATGATCAGATCGAATTTGAACTCTGGCCTTCTGTGAGGCAGTCGAGTACTCTACCACAGAGTCAGACCGGCGCTTGATACTCCTTCACAAAATAACCCTATACAGGCGCCATGTCGAGGCAAGGAATCACATTAACATATGTAATAAAGCGTGGCAGAAGAGTAAGATAACAACCAGGCGTCACACAATGTGAATTGCACAACGAGTGCGTTGTTTAATGCTTCCAACCCATTACAACGTGCTCAGCTTTAATTCTCCATCGTCACCAGCCACAGCATCAACCAAGTCCCACATATAATGCCTTAGAGATGTGCAGCGGGTACCACGCTTCTCTGCAGAATGACGAATACTGGCGTAGTGGGTGCTCCCCTACTTGACAAGAATTATGATGATTTATGTCATAGTGGGTACCTTGCTAGTGTACTTGTTATTGCGATAGCAATCATATGGACACTCTCGGCTGATTTTCACCGTCACCGTCGCCATCTGTCAATGCCGTCATGTCCTGGATATGTATATGTATGTGTATATATAAAAAAAAGCCATAAAGAAAAATAAATCAGTAGAAAAAAAAAATGTTTCAGTGGCTTAGCTCGGCTATGCCAGGATATACGTAGCGTTAGCAAAGGTTCAGCTGATTATTCTTAGCTTTCCTGATTGTCTAGGATTAGCTTGATTATCATGCTTACTGCTGCTCCAATGACACACAAACACGGTATACGTATTATGTGGCACATGTATATTTTAGCTCAACGTCAGGTTGCTTCTCTATTGCCACAAAGACGGCTTGGTGATCAGTGAAGTAACACGCTGCCGTCTCTATGGCCCCAACACAGTATTCTGTTCATTCTTCCTACCCTTAACCGCTAATTGCCAGGCAACTACTTCGGGATCCGATGAGTCACGCTTCTCCGCTCTTTTGCGCCGTTGAGCAGCATTCGCGCTCTCCTTCTCCATGGCTATACCACACTGGCAAACGCCAGTCAGAAGCGCAGCGGCTCCAGCGCAGTGTCAGACTCAGATGGCGACTGCACTGACTGCACAGCGAAGGCGAATAGCTGCGCGCGCGCCGGCGTCAGTGCGTCTACCACGGCTACGACGTCACTCCTCTGGAATGCGCAGACCGGCGGCGGTGAGTTGCGCGCGCGGCGGCGGAGTGCGCGGGAGATGCCGGTTCCGGTGCGCCAGCTGTGTGACATCACTGATCCTCACGCATGCGCAGCACGGCTCTTGATGTGTCGCGCGAAACGGGTTTGGCTAGGCCAGTGTAGCTAACGCTACAAAATTCCAAACCACCTGACCGGGGATTCGAACCAGCGACCCATCGCTCCGCAGCCTGCTTCGCTAGCCAACAAAGCCACACGCCGTGCTCGTGCCAGCGATATAACGGCGAGCTATTCATATGCACCATTTGCCGCTCGCGGTTCGCAGATCTCGGAACAGCTTGAGCGTGTTTTCTATCACTCAACGCTTTTACAGTTTCTTTCAAATTGAAAACTGCCCTTGAGTTGCACACGAAAAAGTGGCTCCCTTCTGTACCACTATAGAAGGAAAAAAAAAGAACACTGGGCACACTTGCCGTCACACGCCACCATGTGGCAGGTGACGTAGAGGGGTCATTCCACGTGCCGCAGTTTAAAAGGAAAAGAAGTATCGAACAGCGTCGAAAAGTCATATAATCAATCCTTGGCCAATCCCCCCTGAGTGGGTATGAGCCATGTCAGAGGCAACAACAACAACAGCATCGGCTTCTGCATTGTGGACACTCGCAGCGTGTTGCTGAAATACAAACACGTAACAACTGTGACAGTTGTTAGTTCGCGCTTGTCCTGTGTATACCTATGCGTCCTTTTCGAGGCGTCGTCCTTTGTGCTGCGGCGGCGCATTGCAAGTATCGAGCTGCTTGTCGTTCTTCGTGTGCCAAACTAATTTCTTGCTACCGCATTCACTGCTTCGCGCTAGTGGCGAAACCGTGACTTTTTATTACCTAGTTACCACAATAGAGCTCACAATGGGCTCTAGAAAGGCTGCTCTTCCAGCTTTCACTGTGGCTGTGGTGCATGTTCTGCGCAGGTCTGGACGTTTTTTAACTCTATGCTTAAGGACAAAGATTGTTCGAGGTGTACTGGCAAAACACCCTTCTGCAACACCAAAACAAACCACTCTTTGTGTGACAGCAAAAAAAAAAAACACTTGGTGTAACAGCAAAAAAAAAAAAAAAAAGTGCGTTCTCGTCAGGTATGACAAGGACTAACAGGCAAGAAAAGAAGCCAATATGATGAACAGATGGCAAAAGTGACTTCAGGTTCCCTTGAATGTCAAGTTTGTACCGTAAGATTGTACTGAGCTTTTTTGCATGGAGTACACAGGAAACAAGGTGGACCGACACCTGACTTCTAGTGTTGGAAGTTTGCAACAGCACACAACATTTCTGGGTTCCATTTTCTGTCCCTGTTTATTTGTATGACACAAGTTTAGTACAAAGGCAATGTACCAATGTAAGTGAGCGGACTGTGTACGTTCTCACTTAAAGGGACACAAAATAGACAAATGATTTTTCTCGTATTAGGAAATGACTCTGACACTTTCCAAAGTCACCACGCTTGCCGCAAGAAGACACTTTGTAAGCGAGGGAACGCGTGAAGAGAAAATGCAGGTGGCGACACCACCTTGAAATTTCCCGCACCAAACATTGCAACATTATAGATTTTGACGATGTCGAATAAGTCCTACGTAGTTCCTAATCAGTACCTCTGCGAGGAACATAGACTTAACATACCAAGTTTCATGAAATTTCTTTGCACCGATGTCGCCAAAATATGAAAAATGCAATCTGAAATCCGTGACATGACACGCTAAGATATTTTGGTGTGAAATTTAAAAATGAAACTTTGACCTTTGACTTTCTCCTGTTAAAAAACCAGTGATGGTGAAATTAATGACATTAGAGGTCTTTAAGAACGATTCACTAATATAAACCGACTGTGTGTTTCACTTTAGAGTCCCTTTAAAAGAAGAGAACATATGAAACATATCTACTAAATCACCACATTGAATGTTACTGATTTTCTTCCACCTTCAGTACA